>UESW01003983.1:1732351-1852715 GCA_900491605.1 Calamus simplicifolius | reverse complement strand
CCAATAAGCTCTGTTTTCCCTCTTTTGAAAGATTTCTTCTTTCTCTTTTTGATTTCAAATCTCTTATCTGATTGAAAAGAGCTCCTCTATTTATAGAATCTGCAAAAATATATCCGTTAGAGACAAGGAAAAATAGCCGTTATTCAAAAATACCGTTGGAGCTGATTGTCATCGTAAAAATTTCGCCCAGATTTGTGGAGTCGACTCAGCTTTGTCGAGTCGGCTCGAGTCGCTTACCAAATATAGTTTATAAGAAGGGTCGACTCGCCAAAAAAAGTGTCGACTCGCGAAAGTCGGGAGTCGACTCGTGACTTGGGGTCGACTCGCGAAGTGCTCAAAAAACATCTTCTGGTGTCTGAGCGGAGTCGACTCGCACAGTCAGGAGTCGGCTCGACAGAATCAGGGGTCGACTCGAAATTTCGAGGGTCGACTCGACACAAATCATTCTGATTTGTTGGAGTCGACTCTGAAATCAGGAGTCGGCTCCGGAAGTACAAAAATCAGAAACTTTTCTGATTGACATTAAAATTGTTCCAGATTCATTTTAAATCATATTTGACTTGAATAATTATAGACATTTAGAATTGATTCAAGAAAATCCAAAATATTATTGAATAATGAATATAAATTTCTTTTGAAATTTGAATATTAACTTAAATTTTTTCAAATAGTTAGAGTCAAACTATTAACATTAGCTCATTGATTGTTCAAAAAAATTTTTGCTCATTTAATAAACTCATTACATCTTTTAATGAACTCAATGGCTTTTGGAAATCATCAAAATCAAAAGTTGGACATTATGTTTCAATAATTTCTCAACAATCTCCCCCTTTTTGATGATGACAAAATATTGAGTTTGTTCATGATTGATTAGTGAATTAACTTTTGTTTTCATAGTTGGCTTAGGCTCCCCCTTAATGAGGTAGCTCCCCCTATGAAACTTAATTAAATAATCCATTGTTTATCTCATTGTTTATCAAATATAGACAATCATAAACTATAAAATTCTCCCCCTTTTTTGTTATCAACAAAAAGTAGGAAGATAAACATTCATTCAATAAGATAAATTTCATTTTTCATTCATACATTGAGTAATCAATAGAGAATTCATTTCATTAAAGAGTCTAATACATCAAATGTTCAAGTACATTGATTTCAAAATGAAAGCATAACAAAAACTTCAGTACATAACAAGGATTGAAAATCTAATAACTCAAAAATGAGTTCTTACAATCTAGTTAAATGATCTACTATATTTTTCATTCCTTCAGATTGAATTTTCACATAATCCTTGAGTCTCTCATCAACAAAGGTGCACGCAGTCTGAATCTTGTCTTGAAGCTCCGCGTTGCACTTGGCATATGTCTCTCCATCTCCGCATATATCCTTAAGTTCTTCAAATATATTTTTGAGATCACCACTTAAGGATACCGAAGAAGAGCTGAGAGTAGACTCTATCTTAGAGATACGATCATCAATGAATAAAGAGTCTCCCTCAAATTCATAAATTTATTTTCAAATTCAGTTTTAAGTTTTCAGATTGATCATCAAGTAGAGCTTTGAGTTGCATAAGTTGTTGATCTGAGAAACTGGCAGAAGATGATGAGGCTTGATCAAATGATGGAACTGGGGCTGGAGCAGAGGCAGAAATCAAGGGCTCGGAGGTGCAGGTGAAGGATGTCTAACAGAGGGTCCTGCAGCCTCAGCATCTGTAGCTCTATCTTCTGTCACTCCTTTCCTTTCCCATTTTCCATTCTTTTTGATAAATCCCATCCGATGAATTGTTGCCAGGCTATAAAAATCAGTGTGTCTTAATTCTTCATGGCTCATTGTCAGAAATCACTACACCTTGGCTCCGAAAAATCTTTGTAAGGATCATTCCATAAGGCAGACTTGACTTTCTTTTCCCTCCACAGTTGCTATATACCATAGTATCATACTGGGAAGATTTATGGCTTGCCTGTCACATGGCATCCATTACAAAGATATCTCTTTCCGAACATATCAAATCTACCGGTCTTAGGAAAGAGTATCCTACTGCAATATTGTGAATAATCTTAATTCTAAAGAAAGCTGATTAGCAAAAACCTCTTCAAATCCAACCACATCCCGGTTTAATAATCTCGATAAAGCTGGGGCGCGGTCATCAGAAGAAAAGGTGGAAGTGCCAGACAAGGGTAATTCAATAAGTCTAGATAGAATCTCAGAGTACAGATAGCCTGATTCCTCTCACATTGCTAACTAAGCCATGATCTCCTCTAGACAGATTCTTGTAAAATTCTTTAACTAAGAGGGATAGGTCGGGCACTCAAGAGAACAAATTTTCTCCCATCCCATCTCAATCACTGTCTCCCAACAAGAAAACCCTCAGCCTCAAATAATTCAAAATCCACCTTCCTACCCGTGGTAATGATCCTATCCGCTAACGATCTACCTGGGAGTAGCAGCAGGTGAAGCAGTCGGAGTAGAAGCAGATGAAGTGGAGTCCGCGCTTGGAGAAGACTCACGCACCGGACGCCTCACCCTCTTCTTCACGGCACGCTTCCGCTTGACGCCGCCCGCCGCAAGACTAGATCCTCTAGTTTTGGGTGCCATTGATGATTGGAGATGATCAGGGATTTTTGGAAGTTTGGAAGGTTTGGAAAAAAAGAGAGTATTTTGAAGAATGGGTCGAATGAAATGAGCGGGAGTCGACTCTGCCCTAGATAAATCAACTTGGGACCACTCGAGTCGGCCGCAAACCCAGGTGTCGACTCGCACAGCACAGAAAGGCATCCCGACATGGAGTCGACTCGCGCCAAGAGGGGTCGACCCGAGAGTTTCAGTCGAAACCGGGAGTCGACTCCGATACGCACCGAGTCGGCTCCGAGACCATTTCAGACCAAAAAACATGAAATTTTCTGAAATGTGTCCGGAAATGATCATAAAAATTGATAAATAATCATTGGATATGAGTGAATCAATTAGATATGAATTCTAGATAAGATTTCCTTAAGGATCGAGGATTTGAAAGAATCTTAGATAAATTTCCTTAGGGGTTTCAAATTCATTCTAAAGGATCACAAATCCTAACTCTCCTCTAAGATAACAAAATCTCTTCATTTAAAGGTTTAGTAAATATGTCAGCTAATTGTTCTTCAGTGTTAACATAATCAAGACAAATTTCATTATTAGCTACATGTTCTCTTATAAAATGATATCTGATTTCTATGTGTTTAGTTCTTGAGTGTTGAATTGGATTCTTTGTTAGATTGATTGCGCTAGTGTTATCACATCTTATGGGTGTTTTATCAAGTGTGATACCATAGTCTTCAAGTTGTCGCTTAATCCATAGGATTTGCGCACAGCAACTTCCAGCCGCTACATATTCAGCTTCAGTAGTTGATAATGCAACTGAATTTTGCTTTTTGCTAAACCATGTGATTAAGTTACTTCCTAAGAAATGGCATGCACCACTTGTGCTTTTTCTATCTAGTTTGCATCCAGCATAATCAGAATCCGAATATGCAATTAGATTTAATGTGGAGTCTCTAGAATACCATAAACCTACATTTTTTGTTCCACTTACATATCTTAGTATTCTTTTAACAGCAATTAAATGTGATTCTTTAGGTTCTGATTGAAATCTAGCACATAAACATACAGAAAACATAATATCTGGTCTACTTGCGGTTAAATAAAGAAGGGATCCGATTATACCTCGATAATACTTTTGGTCAACCTTTTTACCTTCTTCATCTTTGTCCAGCTTGCATGAAGGACTCATTGGAGTTCCGAGGGGTTTCATTGATTCCATACCAAACTTCTTTAGGATTTCTCTTGTATTTTGTTTGGTTGATGAAGATTCCCTCTTTGCTTTGTTTGATCTGGAGTCCAAGGAAGAAGTTGAGTTCTCCCATCATGCTCATCTCGAATTCTCCCTGCATCAACTTTGCAAATTCTTGACAAAGAGAATCGTTAGTAGCACCAAAAATAATGTCATCTACGTATATTTGTACTACAAGCAAATCTTTATTTTTTCTTTTCAAAAATAGTTTTATCAACATTTCCTCTTGTAAAATTATTTTCTATTAAGAATTTACTTAACCTATCATACCAAGCTCTAGGTGCTTGTTTCAAACCATATAAAGCTTTGTGCAATTTAAAAACGTGATTTGAAAATTCGTGATCTTCAAAACCTGGTGGTTGTTCTACATAAACTTCTTCATTTATAAATCCATTTAAAAATGCGCTTTTTACATCCATTTGAAATAAGTTAAAATTCATATGACATGCAAATGCAAGTAATAGCCTAATGGCTTCTAATCTAGCTACAGGCGCAAAGGTTTCATCAAAATCAATACCTTCCTCTTGATTATATCCTTTAGCAACCAATCTAGCTTTGTTTCTAATTACTATGCCATTTTCATCTAGTTTATTTCTAAAAACCCATTTTGATCCTATTACTGAATGATTTTTAGGTCTTTCAACTAAAGTCCATACATTATTTCTTGTAAATTGATTTAATTCTTCTTGCATTGCTAACATCCAATTATTATCTTTTTCAGCTTCTTCTATAGTTTTTGGTTCAATTTGTGATACAAATGCAAGATGATTACTAATATTTCTCATATATGATCTAGTTCTTATTCCTTGAGATGGATCGCCTATAATCAATTCCTTGGGATGACTATGAGCATATCTCCAGTCTCTTGGAAGATCTGTATCATTATGATCAATATTGACATCATCGTCCTTATGTGAATCATCATCTTTAGCTTCTTGCTCATGATCAGAAGATACTTCAATATTAAGTTTTTCAAGATCTTTTTCAATTATGTTTGTATCTTCCTCATCATCAAGCTTTTCAGAACTAGATGCTAAAGACTCATCAAAAACTATGAATGGATTCTTCTACTACTAAGGTTTTCTTGTTAAATACTCTATAAGCTTTACTAGTTGTTGAATATCCTAAAAAATTCCTTCATCAGATTTAGCATCAAATTTTCCTAAATTATTTTTACCATTATTATGAATGAAACATTTACACCAAATGCATGAAAGTATTTTATATTTGGTTTTCTTTCATTCCATAATTCATAAGGAGTTTTCTTTAAGATTGGTCTTATTAAAGCTCTATTTAAGATGTAGCATGCTGTGTTAATAGCTTCCGCCCAAAGTACTTTGGTAGGTTGCTTTCGCATAGCATGGTACGGGCCATGTCTTCTAGAGTCCTATTTTTCCTTTCAACTACACCATTTTGTTGTGGAGTCCTAGGGGCTGAAAAATTATGATTAATTCCATTTTCAGAACAAAATTTTCAAATAAGTGATTTTCAAATTCTGTTCCATGATCACTTCTTAGAGATACTATGGTAGTGTTTTTCTCATTTGTGACTTTCTTGAAGAATTTCAGAAATATGAGAAAGTCTCATCTTTGTGAGCTAAAAACATTACCCAAGTATATCTAGAATAATCATCTACAATCACTAGACCATATTTCTTTCCTCCTAGACTTGTGGTTCTAGTTGGTCCGAAAAGATCCATGTGAAGTAGCTCTAGTGGCCTAGAAGTTGAAACAATATTTTTAGATTTGAAAGAACTTCTAGTTTGTTTTCCAAATTGACATGCATCACATATTTTTTATTTTCAAAATCTAGTTTGGAACCTTTAACTAAATCCATTTTAATTAATTTTGAAATTAAGGTGTGTGCTTGCATGACCTAATCTACGATGCCACAACCAACAATCTCATTCATATTAGCATTATTCAGCAATTAAGCAATGATTACTAGTAGACAAATTTTCTAAATCAATCAAGTAAACATTGCCATTTCTATCCAGTAAATACAATGCTATCATCAATAGAATTAGAAACAGTGCATACAGAAGCTTTAAATGAAACTTTAAACCTTTATCACATAATTGGCTAATACTTAATTAGATTATGCTTCAAACCATTCAACATAAAGTACATTATCAATAAATGTAGATGGAGTTATTTGAATTTACCAAGGCCCATAATTTGACCTTTACCGTTGTCGCCAAACGTAACAACTCCACCTCTTTTCTTCTAGGGTGATGAATTCATCTTTGTCACCCGTCATATGTCTTGAGCAGCCACTATCAAGGTACCACTTTTTCTTTGATCTTTTGGCACAAGACACTCCTGCAAATAATGATCAAGTCTTATGTTTAGGTACCCAAGCCTTCTTGGGTCCTTCATGGTTAGTAGCAATAAAATTGTTCCTTTGGGAACCCATATTTTCTTTCCTTTACTACTTAAATTTTTGTTACTTTTCTTGCATTACATTCATAGGATTTATGGCCCTTTTTCAATAATGACATTTGAAACATTATATTACTTTGTTCTTTTAAAAAATTTTTTGACAAATTTTTGTTTTTATGTGCCTATATCCTAATCCAACCTTATCAAATATAGCTCTTTGATTATCTAATAATAAATTAAGTTTTTGAACTTATGTGAATTTATCAACAATATCTTATATTTATCAACTTCCTTCTTTAAGCCTATCATTTTCATTGGAAATTGATTCTTTTTCTTTTTCAAATTTTCATTTTCAGATTTTCAGCATCTTCAATCTCATTGAGTAATTATCTTTTTCTTTAATAAATTGAATTATCTTTAATTTTTAAAAACTTGTATTTCTTTTTCAAAGCTTTAAAATCATCAACTAGTTCATTAAAAGCTCATCAAAGAACTTACCTCATTGTCGTCGTTGCCATAAAGCAATGTTTGCAACTTCTTTTTTATCTTCTTCTCGGAAGAGGATTCATCGCTGTCACTCCAGGTTGCAAAATAGGCTTTCTTCTTCTTCTTGTAGGCTTTCTTTAGTTGAGGACATCATATCTAAAGTGCCCTCGCTTTCTTACACTCATAGCAAATTAAGGGTCTTTCTCTTTGTCTTTGTCCTTCTCCTTTTCTTTTTCTTTTCTCCTTCCATCTTAATTCCAAATTTCTTTTGTGGAAGGGTCTCCTTCTTCTCATAAATTTTTTGAACTTTCTAGCAAGAAGAGCTGTCTCATCATCATCATCATCTTTCATCACTGCTGCTTCCTCACTTTCTGCAGCCTTAAGAGCTATAGTCTTCTTTTTAACTCTTCCTCTTGATGTTGCTTCATTAACTCATGAGTCATTAGTGATCCAAGTAGCTCCTCCAAAGGTAGTGTTGAGGTCCTTTGGCTTCTTGGATGGCAGTCACCTTGCTTCCCACGTCTTGGAAGTGACCTAAGAATTTTGCGAACAAGTTCAGAATTAGTATAAATCTTACCAAGACTTTTCAAACCATTACAATATCAGTGAATCTAGTATACATGCATGTGATTGTTTCAGTTTGTTCCATGCTAAATAATTCATATTTATGAACAAAAATATTTATCTTTGATTCTTTTACTTGGTTTGTACCCTCATGGTAATTTCCAATCTATCCCAAATCTCTTTTGCGGAATTACATGTAGAGATACGATTGAATTCATTTGCATCTAAGGAACAATATAAAACATTAATGGCCTTAGCATTAAGCTGAGCCATTTTCCTATCATTATCATTCCAATCCCTTTCGGGCTTAGGAACAATAGAACCATCAATTATGTGTGTGGGTGTACTAGGTCCATTAATTATGACACTCCACAATTCATAATCTGAAGCTTGAATGAATATCCTCATTCTTGCTTTCCAATATGAATAGTTGGAACCATTAAACAAAGGAGGTCTATTGTAGAATGACCTTCAGCAAAAAGAACCAGCTTGTGTTGCCATTTGGATCTTTAGCTCTTGATCGTGAGATCAAATTCTAAATGAGCACTTGCTCTGATACCAATTGTTGGCCCAGATGGCAACCCAAGAGGGGGGGGTGAATTGGGTTCTTAAAAAATTTAAACTTTTTTTTTTAAACAGACTTTGAAAGTGCAAGTAAGTGAATTAATAGAATGCACAGCAAATAATAAAGAGAGATAGAGAGAGAGAAAATAAGCACGGCAAACACAAATGATTTTATAGTGGTTCGGTGTATCCAACACCTACGTCCACTCCCAAGATTCACTTGGGTCCACACTATAATCTTAGATTACAGCCGAGTTGTTTTACAAGCTCACAACTCAAACTTATTATTTTTTCGGGTCACAACGAACCCAGCTGGTTTTTCGGGCTTACCAGCACAAAACCCTAACCCGGGCTCACAACTAACCCAAACAAGCCTCCCTTGCAACGAGGTATAAAACCTCCACTAATTCAATCCACTGATTGAATCAGCAAACAAAGAATAAAGTTTAAATAATAAACTCCTCAAATGAGCAAATATCAAATAAATAAAACAAGGTTAGAAAAGCCTGATGTTTGAAGAGATTGTGGCTTTGAGCTTTTCTTCCTTCTTCTCTTTCTCCTCTTTGGAGATGTTGAATCAGGCCTCAGCTTTGATTCTTCACCGTTTGATGGAGTTGAGATGAAGCTTTCTCTTTTTTGGTTGAAAATCCTCCGATTTTCTTTGAAAGCTTTGGATTTTCTTTTGACTTTTTGGATGAAGATTGGAAGTGGAACTTTCTCTTTGATTTCACTCCTTTTGATCACTCTCTTTGATGATTTTTCTGCTCTATTTTTTCTTTTTAAAGATTTCTTTTCTCTCTTTTTGATTTCAAAATATTGTTGAAAAACCTTATTTATAGAATCTAAAATATATCCATTAGAGAAGAAAAAATAGCCGTTATTCAAAAAACTACCGTTGGAGCTGATTGGCATCCGTAAAAACCAAAGTCGACTAGAGTCGGCTCAAGTCGTATAGAAAGTTTTAAAGTTATCGACTCGCCAAAATAAAGTGTCGACTCCGTCGGGAGTCGACTCGTGAAATCGACTCAAGTGCTCAGAAAAATACTCTTCTGGTGTCTGAGCGGAGTCGACTCGCAGTCAGGGAGTCGGCTCGACAGAATCAGGGGTCGACTCGACAATTTCATGGGTCGACTCGAGACTGCTCTGTACACTGTGTGGAGTCGACTCTGAAACTCAGGAGTCGGCTCCGGAACGTATCAAAAATCAGAAACTTTTCTGATTGACATTAAAATCGTTCCAGATTCATTTTAATTCATTGTTTTGACTTGAATTTAAAATTGACATTAAGAATTGATTCAAGAACTAATCCAAAAACTTATTGAATAAAACATGAATTATAACATTTCTTTTCGAAAGTTTGAATATTGAGCTTAAAGTTTCTTTCAAAATAGAATAGAGTCAAACTTTAACATTCTCATTGATTGTTCAAAATAAATGCTCATACATAAACTCATACATCTTTTAATGAACTCAATGGCTTTTAGTAATCATCAAAATCAAAAGGATTGGATCATATAATTTTTCAATCTTCCAACAGAGCCAACTCCTCGATGAACTCAGAACTTTCTATTTTTGGATACATGACTTGGAGCCGACACCTGAAAAGTTGGAGCCGACTCCAACCTATCAGAACGATTTTTAAAATGCCAGATCAGCTCAAACGGTAATATTTTCTTTACCTAACTTCTAACGGATATATTTTGTTTGGAAAAACTTTCCAGGTACATTCCAACGGCTAGTTTTCTCACCAAAAATGGATTAAAGGAAATCTATAAAAGGGGAGAAGCTCGTTTGAAAAAAGAAGAAAAAAATGGAAATCAAATCAAAAATCCGAGAAGTCTTGAGCCTGAAATCAAAGAGAAAAGATCCAAACTCAAATCCTTCCACTCCAAAAAGCTCAAAGAGAAATCCAAGGCGTTCAATTGAAAAATCGGAGGATTCCCAAAAGAAGAAAAGCTCTATTTTTTGTTTTCCCAACTTCTCATCTGCAACATTTGCAAGAATCAAAGCTGAGGCCTGATTCAACATCTCCAAAGAGAAGAGGAAAAGAAGAAGAAAAGCTCAAATCCAATCATCTTCAAAACAGGCTTTTCTAACCTTGTTTATTTACTTTGAATATTTGCTCATTTGAGGAGCTTTGTATTATTAAAAAACATTATTCTTTCTTGTTTTGCTAGTTCAATCAGGGGGATTGAATTAGTGGAGGTAGTATACCTCGGGTCAAGCTAGATTAGCTTGAGTTTTGGGTTTTGTGCTGGTGAGCCCGGAAAAACCAGCTGGGTTCGTTGTGATCCCTGGGAAACAACAAGTTTGAGTTGTGATCTTGTAAAACAACTCGGCTGTAATCTAGTTGATTATAGTGTGGACCCAAGTGGATCTTGGGAGTGGACGTAGGTGTTGGATACACCGAACCACTATAAAACCTTTGTGTTTGCCGTGCTTTGATTATCTCTTTCTCTATCTCTTTTTGTGTTTAAATTCGCATTGCACTTAATTTCATCTATCTCCAAGCACATAGTTTTTTAAAAGGTTAAAATTTTTTAAAGAACCCAATTCACCCCCCCTCTTGGGTTGCCATCTGGGCCAACAATTGGTATCAGAGCAAGTGCTCATTTGAATTTGATCCAACGATCAAGAGCTAAAGATCCAAATGGCAGCTCAAGCTGGATCTTCATTTGCTGAAGGTCATTCTACAAATAGACCTCCTTTGTTTAATGGTTCCAACTATTCATATTGGAAAGCAAGAATGAAATATTCATTCAAGCTTCAGATTATGAATTGTGGAGTGTCATAATTAATGGACCTAGCACACCCACACACGTAGTTGATGGTTCTATTGTTCCTAAGCCCGAAAGGGATTGGAATGAGAATGATAGGAAAATGGCTCAGCTTAATGCTAAGGCCATGAATGTTTTATATTGTTCATTAGATGCTAATGAATTTAATCGTATCTCTACATGTAATTCCGCAAAAGAGATATGGGATAGATTAGAGGTTACCCATGAGGGTACAAATCAAGTTAAAGAATCTAAGATAAATATTCTTGTTCATAAGTATGAATTATTTAGCATGGAACAAACTGAAACTATAGCATGCATGTATACTAGATTCACTGATATTGTAAATGGTTTGAAAAGTCTA
The DNA here is from genome assembly GCA_900491605.1 of Calamus simplicifolius. Taxonomy (NCBI): domain Eukaryota; kingdom Viridiplantae; phylum Streptophyta; class Magnoliopsida; order Arecales; family Arecaceae; genus Calamus; species Calamus simplicifolius. The sequence goes on along the minus strand of UESW01003983.1, from coordinate 1,841,753 downwards.
GGTAAGACTTATACTAATTCTGAACTTGTTCGTAAAATTCTTAGGTCACTTCCAAGATCGTGGGAAGCGAAGGTGACTGCATCCAAGAAGCCAAGGACCTCAACACTTTACCTTTGGAGGAGCTACTTGGATCACTAATGACTCATGAGTTAACCATGAAGCAGCACATAGAGGAAGAAGTTAAAAAGAAGAAGACTATAGCTCTTAAGGCTGCAGAAAGTGAGGAGAGCTGCAGTGATAATGATGAAGATGATGATGAGACAGCTCTTCTTGCTAGAAAATTCAAAAAATTCATGAGAAGAAGGAGACCCTTCCACAAGAAGAAATCTGGAATTAAGATGGAAGGAGAAAAAAAAGAAAAGGAGAAGGACAAAGACAAAGAGAAAGACCCCTTAATTTGCTATGAGTGTAAGAAACCGGGGCACTTTAGATATGATTGTCCTCAACTAAAGAAAGCCTACAAGAAGAAGAAGAAAGCCTATGTTGCAACCTGGAGTGACAGCGATGAATCCTCTTCAGAGGAAGATCAAAAAGAAGTTGCAAACATTTGCTTTATGGCAAACGACGACAACGAGGTAAGTTCTGAAAACCCTTGTGATGATTTTGCATTTGATGAATTGTTTGAAGCTTTAATGAACTAGTTGATGATTTTAAAGTTTTGAAAAAGAAATACAATTTTGAAAAATGATAATTCAATTCTCATTAAAGAAAAAGATAATCTTACTCATGAGATTGAGATGCTGAAATCTGAAAATGATAATTTGACAAAAGAAAGAGAATCAATTTCCAATGAAAATGATAAATTAAAGAAGGAAGTTGATAAATATAAGAATATTATTGATAAATTACATATAGTTCTGAAAAACTTAATTTATTATTGAGTAATCAAAGAGCTATATTTGATAAGGCTGGATTAGGATATAGGCCTAACATAAAACAAAAGTTTGTCAAAAACTTTTTTAGAAAAGAACAAAATAAAGATGATGTTACATGTCATTATTGTAACAAGAAAGGCCAAATCCTATGAATGTAATGCAAGAAACAGTAACAAAAATTTAAGTAGTAAAGGAAAGAAAATATGGGTTCCCAAAGGAACAATCTTTTATGCTACTAACCATGAAGGACCCAAGAAGGCTTGGGTACCTAAATATAAGACTTGATCATTTTTGCAGGAGTGTCTTGCGGCCAAAAGATCAAAGCGAAAGTGGTATCTCGATAGTGGCTGCTCAAGACACATGACGGGTGACAAGGATCAATTCATCACCCTTGAAAGCAAAAGAGGAGGAGTTGTTACGTTTGGTGACAATGGCAAAGGCCAAATCATGGGGTTTGGTAATATTCAAATAACTCCCTCCACATATATTGAAAATGTTTTATATGTCAATGGTTTAAAACATAATTTAATTAGTATTAGTCAATTATGTGATAAAGGTTTTAAAGTATCATTTGAAGCATCTATCTGCACTGTTTCTAATCCCATTGATAATAGCATTGTTTTTACTGGAAATAGAAATGGCAATGTATACTTGATTGATTTAGACAATTTCTACTAGTAATCATTGCTTAGTTGCTAATAATGCTAATATGAATGAGATTGGTTGGTTATGGCATCGTAGATTAGGTCATGCAAGCACACACCTAATTTCAAAATTAATTAAGAATGGATTTAGTAAAAGGTCTTCCACAACTAGATTTTGAAAATAACAAAATTTGCGATGCATGTCAATTTGGAAAACAAACTAGAAACTCTTTCAAAACTAAAAATATTGTTTCCACTTCTAGGCCACTTGAACTACTTCACATGGATCTTTTTGGACCTACTAGAACCACTAGTCTAGGAGGAAAGAAATATGGTCTTGTGATTGTAGATGATTATTCTAGATACACTTGGGTATTATTTTTAGCTCATAAAGATGAGACCTTTCCATTATTTTTGAAATTCTTTAAGAAGGTCACAAATGAGAAAAACAACACCATAGTGTCTCTTAGAAGTGATCATGGCACTGAATTTGAAAATCATTTATTTGAAAACTTTTGCATTGAAAATGGCATCCATCATAATTTTTCAGCACCTAGAACACCACAACAAAATGGAGTTGTAGAAAGAAAAAATAGAACTTTAGAAGACATGGCCCGTACCATGCTATGTGAAAGCAACCTACCAAAATACTTTTGGGCGGAAGCTATAAACACGGCATGTTACATTCTTAATAGAGCTTTAATTAGGCCAATCATTAAGAAAACTCCTTATGAACTATGGAACAATAGAAAACCAAACATAAGTTACTTTCATGCATTTGGTTGTAAATGTTTCATTCATAATAATGGTAAAGATAATCTAGGAAAATTTGATGCAAAATCTGATGAAGGCATTTTCTTAGGATATTCAACATCTAGTAAAGCCTATAGAGTGTTTAACAAGAGAAACTTAATTGTAGAAGAATCTATTCATGTAATTTTTGATGAATCTTTAGCATCGAGTTCAGGAAAAATTGATGATGAGGAAGATACAAACATATTAGAAAGAGACATTGAAAAATTGAATATAGATGTATCTTCAGATCATGAACAAGAAGCTAAAGATGATGATTCTCCTAGTGTTGATGTTGTTGATGCAAATCATAATGATGTAGATCTTCCTAGAGATTGGAGATATGCCTATGGTCATCCAAAAGAATTAATTATAGGTGATCCATCTCAAGGAGTAAGAACTAGATCATCAATGAGAAACATCAATAATCATCTTGCATTTGTATCTCAAATTGAACCTAAAACTATTGAAGAGGCTGAAAAAGATAATAATTGGATGTTAGCTATGCAAGAAGAATTAAATCAATTTACTAGAATAATGTCTGGACCTTGTAGATAGACCTAAAGATCATTCTGTTATAGGATCAAAATGGGTATTTAGAAATAAATTAGATGAAAATGGCATAGTAATTAGAAACAAAGCTAGATTAGTCGCAAAAGGATATAATCAAGAAGAAGGAATTGATTTTGATGAAACTTTTGCACCTGTAGCTAGATTAGAAGCAATTAGATTATTACTCGCATTTGCATGTCATATGCATATCAATTTATTTCAAATGGATGTTAAAAGTGCATTTTTAAATGGATTTATAAATGAGGAAGTTTTTGTTGAACAACCACCTGGTTTTGAAGATCATGAATTTTCAAATCATGTTTTTAAATTGCACAAAGCACTATATGGTTTAAAACAAGCACCTAGAGCTTGGTATGAAAGATTAAGTAAATTTCTGATTGAAAATGATTTTACAAGAGGAAATGTTGATAAAACACTATTTTTGAAAAGAAAAGACAAGGATTTATTAGTAGTACAAATATATGTTGATGATATTGTATTCGGTGCTACTAACAATCTTTTGTGTCAAGAATTTGCTAAGTTAATGCAGGGTGAATTCGAAATGAGCATGATGGGAGAACTCAATTTCTTCCTAGGACTTCAAATCAAGCAAAGCAAAGAGGGGATTTTCATCAATCAAGCAAAATACACAAAAGAACTTCTCAAGAAGTTTGGAATGGAGTCAATCAAACCACTTGGAACACCTATGAGTCCTTCATGCAAATTGGACAAAGATGAAGATGGTAAGAAAGTAGATCAAAAATATTATAGAGGTATGATCGGATCTCTTCTTTACTTAACAGCTAGTAGACCAGATATCATGTTTGCTGTTTGTCTATGTGCTAGATTTCAATCTGAACCTAAAGAATCTCACTTAATTGCTGTAAAAGAATCTTAAGATATTTAAGTGGAACTAAAAATGTAGGTTTATGGTATTCTAGAGACTCAACATTAAACTTGATTGCATATTCTGATTCTGACTATGCTGGATGTAAACTAGATAGAAAAAGTACAAGTGGTGCATGTCAATTTTTAGGAAGTAACTTAATCTCTTGGTTTAGCAAAAAGCAAAATTCGGTTGCATTATCAACTGCTGAAGCAGAATATGTTGCAGCTGGAAGTTGCTGTGCTCAAATCCTTTGGATTAAGAGACAACTTGAAGATTATGGCATAACACTTGATAAAACTCCTATTAGATGTGATAACACAAGTGCAATTAATTTAACTAAAAATCCAATTCAACATTCAAGAACAAAACACATTGAAATTAGATATCACTTTATAAGAGAACATGTAGCTAATAATGAAATTTGTCTTGATTATGTTAATACTGAAGAACAATTAGCTGATATATTTACAAAACCCTTGAGTGAAGAGAGATTTTGTTATCTTAGAGGTGAATTAGGGATTTGTGACCCTTTGGAATGATTTTGAAACTCTAAGGAATGACTATCTAGATTTCTATTAATTTCTTGATATTCTTTCATAATTTTAAGGACAAATTATCTAGTCATCTGAGCAATTTGTTCCTCATACTCCAAAGATTTTTTCAAAATTTTATTGAACCTATTTTGACAAGTTTCAGATGTTTGAATCTCAGTTATTTTTCTCTGAAACTGTCAGTGGAGTCGACACCTCAGTTTGAGGAGTCGACACCTTGTCTGTGTCGCTCTCGGTCCCTGACCTTGGAGCCGACACCCGTATAAGTGGAGCCGACTCCAGTTCGAGCGCTGACTGTGTTAGCGATTTGGAGTCGACACCCGACTTTGCGGGAGTCGACACCTGGGGGTCCCAAATTGACTTTATTAGGGCAGAGTCGACACCTCGTCATTTCATCTCTTTTCAAATCCTTAACCAAACTCTTCCCAAACTCTCTCAAAGCCTCCCCATCTCTAATTCCACTCTATTCAACTTTCCTAAGGATCTAATGGCACCTAAGAGGAGAGGATCAGTGCTTGGAGTGCCCGTGGTAACCGGAAAACGTTCGGCGAGGCGACCCGTCCGCGAGCCGTCTCCGAGCGAGGATTCTCCAACTGCTTCGGACAATCCAACCCTTCTTCTCCTCAGGTAGATACCCTAGCAGGGAGAGTGATAACAATGGGTAGAAAGGTGATTTTGAATTCTTTGAATCCGAGGGCTTTCTATTGGAAATCAATCAAGGAACTAGGCTGGGATAAAGTGTGCTCCTTAGATGTTCCTACATATCCTGCTCTTGTCAAGGAGTTCTATTTCAATCTTGTCGAGAGGTGATGGTGGAATCGTGAGCTCAGTCAGAGGTAAAAGATCCATCTCACTTTTCAGAAATTAGGAAACCTTTTAGCATTCCCATCACTGGATTAGCAGCCGACATACACAGTGAGAGGTCAGACGCCTTATCAAGGATGTTAGGGAGAGAAGTTACAGAATTTGAAGAGGTTAGGGCTAACCAATTGCCCTTGGAATTGAGATTACTTCACAATATTTGCAGTAGAATTTATTTCCTAAAACGGTCGATTTGAGTATGTCTCCGAGCGAGACATTGTTGTGATGGATAGTGTATTGACTGGTCAACCCATAAATTTAGCTGCAATGATGATTTTTTATATGGCCGAGGCTGGAGGAAAAGGAGATCGTCCCTACCCTATGGCATGGTCTAACTATGGTTTTCAGGAGCCAAGGAGTTGTGATTTTGGATAATGAACCTTCCAAGAACCTCAGGCATACTGATTACTACAGTTTGGCCACCTTGCATCGGATGGGATTTGTTAAGGTCAATGGGCAATGGGAAAGGAAAGGCAATTTGGATGAGAGAGCCCTGAGCCTAGACCTTCTGCACCTTTTGAGGCTGGACCGTCTGTGAGGGTTCCCTCTCCAGCCTAGCAGTCCGGTTCCCTGTCCCTGCTCCTGCCTCTGCTCATGTTTCTGTCAGCCTTCTACTTCATCAGTCGGATTTTCAGACTTCAATTGGAGCAACTTAAAGGTTTACTTGCTGCTCAGAAGATGAATTGAAGACTGAGTTTGATAATCATTTTATGAACTTAAAGAGACCCTTTACTCATTGGATGATCGCATTAAAATCGAGTCCACTCTTGGTTCATCTGCGGAATCCTTAAGTAATGATCTAAAGAATATTTGAAGAACTTAAGGATATTGTGGAGATTCTGAAACCTACTCAAGATGCAATGCCGAGCTTCAAGATAAAATCATGACTGCTTGCTCTTTTGTTGATAGAAGATTGAAAGAATTTGTAGCAACTCAAAGTGATGGAATGGGAAAGATTTTAGATCATTTGCAAAGAATTATTAGATCCAATCTATGATTTTTATGTAATGATGTAAAGGTTGTTGTTTGTTGTTTCATTTTGAAATCTTAATGTAAAAGTGTTGTTTGATGTATTTTGATTTGTAATCTTGACTTTTGATGCAATGAAATTATCTTTTGATCTATCAATTTTATCACTTTACTTAACTTCTCTTATCTTTTTGTTGATTACAAAAAAGGGGAGAAAGTTATGTCGTATATGCATGATTATTAGTTAAGCATTGATTGGTATTTGATTGATATCAAGCTATTTTGGATATGCACTAATTTAAATAAGCTTAAGTGAAAATTGATATAACTAAATCCAAGTATCAAACAAAAGGAAGAACAATTGTTAAATTGAACTTCATAGGGGGAGCTACCTTATTCAGGGGAGCTTACCTGTGAGGATCGTTTATTTAAAATTTTGATTTAAGAATCCTATGCATATACTCAATGTTTTTATAATCATCAAAAAGGGGGAGATTGTTGACCCAATTATTGATTTTGATGATTAATAAAGGAATTGAGTATATTTATTGAGTTACTGATGAATTTAACAAGTGTTTCAGGGCTTAAAAATATTTGTTTAATCAAAAGGCATTTAGAAATGTATTTTGAATCAATGCCAAAGGTAAGTTTCAAAATTCAGAACCTGGAGTCGACACCTAGAAAGCCTGGAGCCGACCCCATGGCCAATCAAATATCTTTCTGATTTTTTGATACGGTTCGGAGCCGACACCCAGAGTTTCGAGCCGACACCAGAGTTTCGGAGTCGACACTTACAGTGTCTGGAGCCGACTCCGACACGGGGACAGAACGTGATTTTTGACTACCTTGGAGCCGACACTTACAGTCTTTGGAGCCGACACCTGACCATGGCGAGCCGACACTTAACTTTTTCGGAGCCGACTCCTCGACGAACTCAGAACTTTCTATTTTTGGATACACGACTTGGAGCCGACACCTGAAAAGTTGGAGCCGACTCCAACCTGTCAGAAACGGATTTTTAAAATGCCAGATCAGCTCAAACGGTAATATTTCCTTTCACCTAACTTCTAACGGATATATTTGTTTGGAAAAACTTTCCAGGTACATTCCAACGGCTAGTTTTCTCACCAAAAATGGATTAAAGGAATCTATAAAAGGGGGAGAACGCCCGTTTGAAAAGAAGAACGAAAAATGAAAAATAAAAATCAAAAATCCGTGAAGTCTTGAGCCTGAAATCAAAGAGAAAAGAGTTCAAACTCAAATCCTTCCACTCCAAAAAGCTCAAAGAGAAATCCAAGGCGTTCATATTGAAAAATCGGAGGATTCCCAAAATAGAAGAAAAGCTCTATTTTTCTTTTTTCCAACTTCTCATCTGCAACATTTGCAACGAATCAAAGCTGAGGCCTGATTCAACATCTCCAAAGAGAAGAGGAAAAGAAGAAAAGCTCAAATCCAATCATCTTCAAAATAGCTTTCTAACCTTGCTTATTCATTTTGAATATTCGCTCATTTGAGGAGCTTTGTATTGTTGAAAAACATTATTCTTTCTTGTTTGTACTAGTTCTATCAAGGGATTGAACTAGTGGAGGTAGTATACCTCGGGTCAAGCTAGATTAGCTTGTGTTTTGGGTTTTGTGCTGGTGAGCCCGAGAAAAACCAGCTGGTTCGTTGTGATCCCTGGGAAATAACAAGTTTGAGTTGTGAGCTTGCAAAACAACTCGGCTGTAATCTAGTTGATTATAGTGTGGACCCAAGTGGATCTTGGGAGTGGACGTAGGTGTTGGATACACCGAACCACTATAAAACCTTTGTGTTTGCCGTGCTTTGATTATCTCTTTCTCTATCTCTTTGGTTGTATTTAATATTCGCTTTGCATTTAATTTCATCTTTCTCCAAGCACATAGTTTTTAAAAGGTTAAAATTTTTTAAAAGAACCCAATTCACCCCTCCTCTTGGGTTGCCATCTGGGCCAACAGTCATGAGTGATTCAAGAAGCTCCTCCAAAGGTAAAGTATTAAGATCTTTGGCTTCTTGGATTACTATCACTTTAGCTTTCTATGCTCTTGGAAGGAACCTAAGAATTTTTTGAACAAGTTCAGAATTAGTATAGGTCTTTCCAAGACTCTTTAATCCATTCACTATATCAGTAAATCTAGTGTACATGCTAATGATGGACTCATTTTGATCTATGTTAAATAATTTATATTTATGCAAAAGAATGTTAATCTTGGACTCTTTAACTTGATTGGTACCCTCATGGGTAACTTTCAACGGATCCCATATCTCCTTGGCTAAGATGCAAGTGGATATTCTATTAAATTCATTTGCATCTAAGGAGCAGTATAGGACATTCAGGGCCTTGGCATTGAGCTGAGCCATTTTTCAATCATTTTTATTCCAATTCCTTTCGGGTTAGGAATAATGGATCCATCTATTGTGTGTTGGAGTGCTAGGACCATTGATAATGACACTCCATAAATCATAGTCTAAATCTTGAATGAAATATCCTCATTCTAACTTTCCAATATGAATAATTCATGCCATTAAACAAAGGTGAACGATTTGTGGATTGTCCCTCAAAAAAAGAAGAACCGGCTTGAGCTGCTATTTGAATCTTTAGCTCTTGATTGTTAGATCAAGGAAGGATGAGCACAAGCTCTGATACCAATTGTTGGCCCAAATGGCAACCCAAGAAAGGATGCGAATTGGGTTCTTAAAAAAATTTGGCACTTAAAAATTAATTTCGCAACGTGAAAGTACACAAGGATAAATGCAATAAGTGTGGTGCTAAGAATGCAAAACATAATATAAGAATAGAGTATAGAGAAAGAGAGACAAGCATGACAAACATAAGATTTATAGTGGTTCAGTATTAGCTACACCTACGTCCACTCCCAAGCAACTCTTAGGCCCACACTATAATCTTTTCGATTATAGCTGAGTTGTTTTACAAGCTCACAACCTAAACTTATTGTTTTACATTGGGATCACAACGAACCCAGCCGATTTTCACAGGCTCACCAGCACTCAACCTATCACAAGCTACCCTAGCTTGCACAAGGCTAATCTGCCTCACCTGATTGAATCAGTAACCAAATGTAATAAGAGTAAGGTTACAACAGATAGAAAATTTCTTAAGTGAGCAAATAAACAATATAATAAGATAAAAATAGAAGAGCCTGATTTAGAAGATTTCTAAAGTTAGACTTTTCTTCTTTTCTTCTTTTTCTCTTCTCCTCTTAGATGATCTTCCTTAAGATAGGATTGAAGCTTTGAAAGATTTATTGATATAGAGGCTGTTAAAGAACTAGGGCTCTTTACTACTCTTTTTGATTTGATGGAAATCCTTCAAAGTAGGCTTTTGAATGCTTTAGATTTCTCTAAACTCTTTTTCGAATACTTGAGATTTCAAATTTGAACATTTTCTCTTTGATTTTTCTCTATTCTGTTCTTTTTTTTTAAATGATCGGAAGCTCCCTTTTATAATTTTCTTTTAATCCATCTTAGATAAAAATTAGCCATTAATTGTAATTATAGATGAGTTTAGCATAAAAAAGGAAAGAGCCATTAAGGTTTATTGAGTTTGGCACCTGATGGGTTATTTTTGCAGAGTGGATGCTTCTGGTTCTCCGCGATCTCCCTTCTTTCATGATCTTCGGAGGGCCTCTCAGCATAAGCGTGGTCTTTGGGCGGCCACGGCTTATCAGATTTGGATATCGAGGAACCAGCTCATCTTCTCGAAGGACTTTATTTCTTCACACCGGCTTGTGTGGAAGATTAGATCTTTGTCTGTGGACTACGCCCATGCTATTCAAGCGGTTGGTTATGACTCCTCTAACCTCTGGGGATCCCCTGCTGCTTCGGTAGCGAACCGGCATACGGTTTTCATTTTCTAGGAGCCCCCCTCCAGGGTTTGTCAAAATCAACTTTGATGGGAGTGTCCGTGGAAGATTTGTTGGTTCTGCATTCATCATCCGAGGGCCTCAGGGTGATATGTTGACAGCGGATGGATTTGGTATCTTTGATTCCTCTGTCCCTATAACAGAGCTGTGTGCTGCTTGGGCAGGTATTACTTATGCCTCTCAGATTCTTCATGCTCATAGGCTCATGATTGAGGGTGATTCTATAATGGTTATTCGGTGGCTGAGAAAGGAGAATTTTTTTGAAGCCCCCACTAACCCTATTATCAGGGACATATGGTCTATCCTGCAGAAAGTTGATACTGCCAGATACGTCACATATATCGTGAAGCCAATTCGGTGACTGACTGGGCGGCGGCTTCAGTGGCTCAACATGCTGGTTATTAGATATGGAGGCTAGGTGACCCCTGTCCTCCTGTTTTGTAGCAAATTTTGTATTCTGATCTATCTGAATTGATTCGCACTATACTAGTGTGATCGCCCACTTGTACCAAAAAAAAGGATAACTTTTGAAGTTGTCTCTGACACATCTGAAATCCATCTCTGATAGATTAAAGTCGACTCTAATCTAGCCTAGAGTTAGCTCTAAGTTGGGATATTCGAAACAGCAATATCCGTTCATCGGGAGTCGGCTCTAGCTTTCCATGGGATCAACACATCGTGTGCTGGAGTCAGCTCTAACAAATGCGAGAGTCGGCTCTAATTTTGTCCCAAAAACTAGTCTTTGTCTGTCAATTAGAGTTGGCTCTAATTTCCTGCAGGAGTCAGCTCTAATTTGACGCAGAAATGAGGTTATCTATTTTTTTATTAGAGTCGGCTGTAGGATCAGCTCTAATCCGTGCTGAAAGTGTCAAACTATTTCGATACGCTCCAGAGTCGGTTCTAATCCTTCTAGAGTTGGCTCTAATATCTGAAACTTGACACTTGATACTAGAATTGGATTCAAACTCAATTTTTCTTGGATTTTGATTAATTAAACACTTTAAATCCCTGAAACACTTAATCAAAATCATTAGTAACATAAGAGATATACTCATATAATTTTTGTTATTTATCAAAATCAATAATTGGATCAATAATTTTATTGAAGATAGCTATGAGCATGCATCTAAGTTGCAAAGATATGCTTCATGATAAAATGCATTAAATTTGTAACAATGGTGATTTTAGAGTGAAACCACATTCGTGACAAGTGTCAACCATCAAATCATACGTTTTTTACTACAAATGTTAATGCTTTCTCACTTTTAAATTATCATAAAATAGAAGTTTCATATTAGAAACTATATATACAGTAGCTAATAACATAAAGATTGGAGTGAATGCTAAGTTTAAGATTTAGAGAGACTAATTACTAACACATTGCGTTTTGCTTCAAGTTTTGAAGAAAAGGCTATATGAAAAAGCAAATATAGAATTATATTGGGTTTTGTTAATTGAATAGCAAGAGGCGTTCGTTAAGGAGTATTTAATACCCTTTTATCCAATCTTTAATAGAAAACAATGAAAAAAAAAAAAAGGAAGTGTTAGATTAATCTTTACTTCACCGTGTTGAAGGCGAAGAGTCACCCCTTTCTCCAATTGGCTTAATATGCGAAAGGCGAAGGCACGAATCTTTCTTTTGTATGCAGAAGATGAAGGGGCATCGCTCACGGTTTTTCTTTTATATATAGGAGATGAAGGGCCACCGCTCTTTCTTTTACTCGGGTATTAATGGTCAAAAATTTAAGCCATAAACATTAAGCCATTAATTTGGCATTCAATAAAAATATCAATTGAAAGTTATCTATATAAATAATTGGTCCTCTCCACTTGATCAGGTTAGCCGTTTAAAAAAATCATCAAATTATCTGCTATGAACTCTAGTTATTTTTTAGAAAAAGTTGTCAAAATCTAATCAGACTCAAGTCTCAAGCATAGTTATTAGACCCGGCTTGGACATTGACCCGGCCAAGGGCTCAGGTCATCGGATCACTAGTTCAACCATCGGGTCACTGGTTGAACCATCGATTCAATATAAAATATATTATATTACTAAAAAATAATTTTTAATAAAAAATAAAGATGAACATGATAATAAACTTTAACATCATATGCCATAAAAAGCTGGTTCAAACAAGGTTGACCGGTTCACGGGTGAACCAGATGGGTTAACCGGGTTATTTTGGATCTTTTACACATCTGGTTTTATGTTAGAACCAGACCGGCTTGGCCTTCGAGTCTCGGTTCAATCGGTCCAACCGATCGGTTTGGTTCAGTTTTGACAACTATGGTGTCAAGTCTATCTACTATTATAATGAATTTGCATCAAGTAAGTATTTTATATTTGATTTTATGTAACAAATTATTTATTGAAGATCATATATGCTTACAAGTGGTATCAGAGCAAGGTTTTAAAATAAATAATTTATTTATATTATGATTGATTAATTTTGCATCAAAATGAATTGACGTGAACTTTTAAGTTTTGGTTGATTGTATTGGTGGCCATTAATATATATATATTATTCCGTATCAATCTATCAAACAATTTTACAGCCATACCCGAGCCCTTGTGAGGAAGGAATGGTGAAATTTGATTTCTGCAACCTAATTCCAAGCTTCAAGGAAACACCAGCCAGAACATGTATGTATTAGTAGGTTAGAAAACCAGTGATTAGGAATTTTATTTTGAGCCAAGGAAAGATGGGGCATTTTAGGGGCATGGGCCCTCTCTTTAATTGATGTCCTTCACCTTCAGCTTTGGCATTTGATGCCGCTCTCTTTAATTTATGAGGATCCATATCATCAACCAGATTGGATTATCTGTCTCCTTAGCAATCAAATATATGATTGTATGAGTCTATAAAGAAATTTTTTAATAATATTAGTATTATTGTTTAGTTATATGACATCAAGATTAAATTAGTTAGTTAGTCACCAAAGTGATCAAACTAGTTTATATTCAGTCATATAATTTATGAAATTTTATAGAATGTTGTTGTTTTAATCATAAAGATTTGTTGGTTATTAGAAATTAAGAATTTGCCTAAAAGTGGATTGATATTCTATAACTAACAAACCTAAAGGAGAAAATTTAATATTCTCTTATCAAATATAATATGGATAACCAAAGATACTATATATATATATATGATAAGGTTTATTAATTACCTTAAAGTTTAAATGGCATTCTAATTATGATAATGATGTGTGCATATGTATATTATTGTATTTACTTTAATTATCTGAATTTAAGCAATTATGTTTTGTAGCTATTTCTCTGCATTTACATGCTTCGGCTGTTACTATCTTTAAAGGTTTGAACTATGAATGGCGTGAGCAAGTCAATTTTATCTTTAAAGGTTTGAACTCTGAATGGCGTGAGTAAGTCAATTTTCATTTACGTGTCTTGTATCTTGATTTGGCATTATTAGAAGAAAAGCCTACTGACATTAATGCTATGAGCAATGAGGCAGAGAAGTTAAAACATAAAGCATGGGATAGATCTAATAGATTATGTCTTAGTTTGATCTAATAGATTATGTCTTAGTTTCATGCGAATGACAATTGCCAACAACATTAAGTCTACTCTTTTAGAAAGTGTAACTGCTAAAGAATATTTTAAGCTGTGGAAGAGCGTTTTCGTTCAGCTGATAAGTTACTTGCAAGGATACTAATGGCTGAACTTACGACCATGAAATATGATGGGTCGTGAAGCATGCAGCAACATGTCCTTGATATGACTAATATTGCAGCAAGACTTAAGACCCTGGGAATGACTGTGGTGACTCCTTTCTGGTATAATTCATTATGAACTCATTACCTCAAGAGTATGGGCATTTTCAAATTAACTATAACACTATTAAGGATAAGTGAGATGTTAATGAATTGGCCAGTAAGCTTACTCAAGAGGAAATGAGATTAAAAGTGCAAGGGGTTCATTCAATAAACCTAGTGGGTCAAGGATCTGGTAAAGTTATCAAACCAAAATCCAAGAAATTTAAGAAGAAAGCATCCACTAAAGTAACACAGGTTGCTCTGATAATGATAAGAAGGATTTCTAGTAATAAAACTCCTGTTGAGTTATGGACTGAAAGGAACCCTAGTTTAAGACACCTATATGTTTGGGTTGTCCTGTATAATCCACATGAATGGTGAAGTTAAAGGAAGTGCTCACAAACAAATTATGGATATCAATGAAGTAAGGGTTAATGTTTCATTACCCATAAATGTTCTTGAAGCTACAATTCACGCATTATGGATGCGAAACTTTATTTTAGGGCTTGGGGTTGTCGACACCATTACCAAGCCGCTGAACATTTATTGTGATAATTTTGCAGTTTCTTTTTCAAAATGACAAATATTTCAGAGATGCTAAACATATAGAATTAAAGTACTTTAATGTTAAGAAGAGGTTCAGAAACAAAGAGTGTGCATTGAACATATTAGAACGGATCTTATGATTACATATCTTTTAACTAAAGGTTACCATAAAAGCTACAATTCACGCATTATTGCTATGAAACTTTATTTGGCTTGTGGTTGTCGACACCATTACCAAGCCACTTATTGTGATAATTTTGCGGCAGTTTTTTTTTCTAAAATGATAAGTATTCTAAAGGTGCTAAATATATGGAATTAAAGTACTTTATAAGGAGGTTCAGAAACAAAGAGTGTGAATTGAACATATTAGAACGGATCTTATGATTGCATGTCCTTAAACTAAAGGTTTACAAACAAATATATTTAAAGAATATGTACCGGTCTTGGTTGTATTGAAGATTGATTATGTTGATGTTATGACACTCTTAAGCTTAGATTAGTCTTTACTTTACGAAGCTAAAGAGCCGCCCCTTTCTCCAACTGGCCTAGTATGCGAAAGACGAAGAGCCACCTATTTTTTTTTATATAGAAGATGAAGGGCCACAGCTCACCAATTGTTCTTTTGTATGCAAAGATGAAGGGCTCTTTCTTTTACTGGGGCCATTAACATTAAGCCATTAATTCTGATATTTGATGGAATTAAATTTTAAGCCATTAATTGGTATTTGATGGAAATACCAATTGCAAGTTATCTATATAAATAATTGGTCCTCTCTTAGTTTAAAAAATTCATCAAGTTATCAGCGAATGAAATAAGGTTAAGAGAAAGAAATTAGTTATTTTCAGAAGAGACTGTTAAATCCAATCAGACTCAAGTCTACTATTATGATGAATTTCGCATCAAGTAAATATTTTATATTTGATTTTATGTAACAAATTATTAGTCTCAGTTTAACTACTATTATGATAAATTCCACATCAAGTAAGTATTTTATATTTGATTTATGTAACAAATTATTTATTGAAGATTTTATGCTTACAGGAAGGGGAAGGGGTAATCATTTATCACTACAAGGAAAAAAAATATTACGACACCCAAATGCGTTGCAATTGTGTCGCTAAACATGCTATTGCGATGCAATAGCGACGCAATGACGGCATCGCTCAAATGTCTATCGCAATATCTATTTGTCGCAATTGCGTCGCAATATTGCGACTCTCTTCGACGCAACAATGCGGCGATGCATCCGTCGCTAAATTTAAAACTAATTTTAATATTTAAAATTATTATTAAATATTGTGATGCATTCAATTGTGTCGCAATATTGCGATGTATTTAGTTGCGTCGTAATATTTAATAATAATATTTTGATATAATAGCGATGCAATTTGAGTCGCTAATGCGTCGCAAAGAAAATTTTTTTAAAATATTGCGACGCAAGGTCATTGTCACAATATTTATTAAAAATATTTTAGATATAATAGCGACGCAATTTGAGTCGCTAATGCATCGCTATTAATTTTTTTTAAATTATTGTGACGCCAGGTCATTGCATCGCAATATTTAATAATATTTTGAAAATTAGCTATGCAATTTCAGTCGCTAATGCGAATTAATTTTTTTTAACAATAAAATATTAAAAATTAAAACGGTTAATACAATTTGTTACATTTAAATATTGATAGAAACATTCTTCACTCATATTGATCCAAACAATAATCAATTTCCAAAAATAATTCATATATTAAAATTTTGAAGTTTCATGTACAACATAAAAAAAGAAAAAAAAAATACATCAAGAATCTGAGCGATCACATGGAGGCTGGAGACCCTGCGACAAGCGGCGACAAGCGGCTAACTATATCCTGCAAATGACGCATCTGATCTCGCACGTCTGCAAGCTCCTGATCCCCGCCTCGCATATGCTGCTCGAACTCATGCTCGACCTCCTGCCGAACCTCCTGCCGAACCTCCTGACGAACGTCCTGCCAAACCTCCTCCGCAATAGATCTCCGAATGTTGTCTAAACGCTCGGCAGGAATATCACCAGAAAATCACGAGCTGGAGGCCTGATGGGGAAAATATGCAGAAGCTCTAGTGCCCAGACCATAGACCCTGCGGTCTCGTGGCTGGGCACCAACAGCCTCCAAAAACACATGCCGACTCTCCTCTGCTGAGAGTTCGACGGGCGTCTCCCCATCAGCGGAGTCGACCTGCGATGCCTGGGAGCGAAGCTCCTCGACTCGTGTCTTTGAATTATAAAATCAACAGTAAATGAGTTAATAAATTTCTCGAAATAAAATTTTAGAAATTAAACAGATACTACATAAAGCTAATTTCTTACCGCAACCTCCCGTGATCGCGTGTCGACCCAGGAACCGTCCCTCCTGGTGTGTGTCGCCCTGAATAGACGAAACTCACTAGGATCTCCGCCCTCCTGCTCAGACTATAACAATAAAAAAATTGATATTAATACAAATATTTGTAAATAACTAAATTAGTAATTAAAATATTTATGTTTTCTTACCATACGCCATCTGTGCTCCTGAATCGAAATGGAGCCCGAAGTATGGCGGGAGAGACCCATGCCAGGACCGCCCTTCTCGGATCGGCGGTTCGTGCTGGCTGATGCGGACCTCCTGCGCCAGCCATCGGACTATCAGGCCTGCTGCCACTCGTGCCAAATACCCTCTGGCACATGCGCAGGACGCTGACCCGATGACCTCCAACGATGAAGCATGTCAGAGTATCGGCGTTCCGTCAGAGCCTCCCATGCTGCCCTAATGGCATCATGGCTAACAGGGTCCCACGTAAACTTTTTCTGCATTAAAATAAACCGTTAGTTTCAGAATTTATTAAGATTAAGAATTTTATATCAGTAATAAATTGTATTTAATAAGTTTATCTGAAACTCAGAAAAATAAAACTCCCTCGTGGCTGGAGAAATGTGGCGCCAATCATAGCCACTGGGATCTACATACCTTTGAAATACGGCGCTGATGTGGCTGGATACATGATACTGCTCAATAAATCTATTAAAAAAATACATGTTTATAAGTAATTGACTTAAAACATAAAATATATTTTTAATTAGTATATACTTACAGCCCATGAGCATCAAGTCGAAGTACGGTGCGGCCGATGGTGGAAGAACTCTCGGAGGTATGTGCCGATCGGCTGGATGGTAATACCAATGCAGGATCACCGCCGACTGCTGGAGAGATCGAAGGCTGTGCGATGTGTGGAGATCCAAACTCTCCATCTCCAAAGCTCATGTGATCTGATGCAGCAGAGCTACGTCCCTGCTCACTCCGTATGTCGTCGGTAGATCTACCTCTGTCCGTCATACTGAAAATACTAAAGATTCATGCAATTAAATTATGATTAATGATTGACTATGTAAAAATTTACCACTTATAAAATAAAGTTAAACTTAAGAAAACCTCTATGTTTAATCGGTGTCATTTGTTTCGTGAAATGTTGGTTCAACATCTGATACCGTATCGGACTGCGATTCAGTTTCATTATCATCAGAAGGAAACCAAACATTTGCATCCGCAATTTCTTGGATATCACCATTTGGATCTCTAAGTGATGTTTCAGGAGCCCTTGTGTCGTCCTCAATTGCATGCATTTCCATCTCATCCTCTTGAAATGCAGGGCACTCGGCTGATTGACTTGATGAACTCTCCTCTAATAAGATTGTTGAACGTGGGATGATTTTAGAAACAGCCCACCAATCGCTTGTCGTTGCGCAAACTTGGATATCCGCAGTAAAACACTTGCTGAGCTTAGGATGCAAGGATGAATGGGTCATATTTCTGCAATCTTCGTCGATGGTTCACTTCAACCAAATTGTAGTCGTTATGAACCCTTTTGCCCACAGGAACTGTCGGATTGAACCAATCGCAACGAAACAATACGGTTCATTTCATAGGCCAACCGGGATATTCAACTTCAACCACCTCCACTAACTTTCTGTAATAATCCTGCATATTTGCTCCAACACTTTCTCCTTTAACACACACGCCCCAGTTCTGTGTGCCTCTTGAAGCTGCTAATCGTTCAATCTGAAATTTGTACCCATTAACAAAATAGCCAGTAGAGGTTGTTACGGTCTTCAATGGCCATTGCGATAGACATTTAATGAAAATATTATCGGTTGGGGACCATGGACCATTTACCTATAAATTAATAAGCTATTCACAACCAATTCAAAAATTAAAGCCATTACTAAAATTGATTGAGTGATACTACTCACAAATTCATAAAACCAGTAAGCGAACTCCGTTTCTAACTTCTGTCCAATTGCAACTTGACTGATGTCGGGATTCATCTGTCGTTGTCTATCACAATACATCCTTATGGGATGATAAGGATTAAAACTGATGTTAGCAATTAAATATTATGGTATATTGTAATTTAAATTAGAAGTTCCAATTAAGCATTGAAGTATACACTTACTCAATATATGGATCGACTTCTCTATAGTTCATTAGGATATAATAATGTGCTGCATTATACTCCATATCGCTAAGATTTCTTGACTTCTGCCCCCCAAATGAATGGCCAATACCTTTAAAAATTGATATTCTATCATCATTAGGTTCTCCTTCGTCCACACATACGTCATCATTACGACCAAGATTTGGCTCCTCGTGTGGACGTGACCCTCAAAGTAATGCGAGGCAAAAGCTGAAACTTCTTCGACCAAGTGTGCATTGCATATAGAACCTTCAACCCTTGCCTTATTACGCACATTATTTTTTAACTTCTTAAGGTACCTATATGTAAAGTTGAGACAAAAAATTAACCAATTTTCTCGCAATGAAATAATATTTGAAATGTCAATATATCTTAATGATATATATTTACCTCTCGAAAGGATACATCCAGCGATACTGCACGGGACCAGCTATGCTCGCTTCGTATGGCAAGTGAACCGGTAAATGCTCCATTGAGTCAAAAAAACTGGGAGGAAATATTCGCTCCAGCTTGCATAAAATAATTGAAATTTCCTCCTCAAGCCTTGCCATGGATGCAGAAGTAATGACTATGGCAGACAACTCCTTGAAGAACAAGCTGAGCTCTATCAATGCCTTCCAGACATGTTGCGGAAGCAACTCATGAAAAGCTATAGGCAATAACCGTTGCATGAAAACATGACAGTCGTGACTCTTCATGCCGAACAACTTGAGCTTATGCATGTCCACACACCTACCGATATTTGACGCATAACCATCTGGAAATTTTAACCCTCTAAGCCAGTTACATAAAACTTCTCGTGAATTTCTGTCAAGAGTGTTACAGGCTTTAGGATAGGTCCCATCGGTACTCCTCCTCAAATCACCTCTTCTGCAGTACTGATTAAGTTCTTCTCTTGACTTTGTAGTGTCTTTTATTTTTCCTGGGATGTTTAGCACCGTGTTAAATATGATATCAAAAAAAAATTTCTCGATATGCATAACATCCAAGTTGTGCCGGATGAGATTTGTGCTCCAATAAGGCAAATCCCAAAATATACTCCGCTTCTTCCAGTTATGTTCTTTACATATACGGCCATTTATTTTATCTGCATCTGGTTCCCAAGCATACCTCAACCTCAAATGCTCTATAGTATCAAATATGTCCGTGCCGGACCTAACCGGTTCGGCGAATTTTGTGACTGCTTTGTTCTTCCGGAAGGCGATCAAGTTACGCCTGTAAGGATGATTTGGGGGCAAGAACTTCCTATGATTATCAAACCATGATTGCTTACCACTCTTCTGCAATGTAAATGCATCCGAATCATACATGCAATGATGGCATGCCAGACGTCCAGCAGTGCTCCAACTAGACAACATTGCATATGCTAGGAAGTCACTTATTGTCCACATCAAAGCAACTCTCATGATGAAATTCTGTTTCATAGAAATGTCGTAGGCTACGACTCCTGTTTCCCATAACATTTTCAATTCGGCCACCAACGGTTGCAGGAAGACATCATCTTTTCCTTTGGATTTGATGGTCCTGGAACCAAAACTGTCAAAAACATTGCAGTCTCTTTCATGCACTTCCATGGAGGAAGGTTATATACAGTCAGTATCACAGGCCAACATGAATACTATTGCCCCACTTGACCGAATGGTTGGAAGCCATCGGTACAAAGACCTAATCTGACATTCCTTATATCTTCAGTGAAATCAGGATGATTTCATTGAAATGCTTCCAAGCTTTTGAATCTGATGGATGCCGCATTTCATCCTCTTTAGATTCATGTTTGGCATGCCATCTCATATCAGCAGCTGTAGCCTCAGATCTGTATAATCTCTGCAGGCGTGGAGTCAGAGGAAAGTAATGCATCCTCTTGTAAGGAACACTTTTCCTCCTACTTGTACTAGCTCCCCTGTAACGACCCGGGCCCACGGGCCCATTTCATTACAAGAAAGCAAGACGGACAAGGTCCACACCAACTTGGGCCACCACAGCCCAAAAAGGGATCCAATTGGTGCCTTGTCCTTCTTGCTTAACCGGTTATAAACCACTCAACCAATTCCTAATTTCAATGTGGGACTATTGGGAGGGGCATCACAATCTACCCCCCTTACAGAGGCGATGTCCTCGTCGCCAGGGGCAATTGATCACAACCAGGCAGGCAGGATTCTAGAAGTGGCCCCCACAGGTTCAAGAGGTGGCTCCCATCCCCATGGATGTAGCACTTTGCCCTGTGTGGCACTTAGCTCCTGCACTTCGACTGATGCATGGCTCTGATACCATATAACGACCCGGGCCCATGGGCCCATTTCGTTACAAGAAAGCAAGACGGACAAGGTCCACACCAACTTGGGCCACCACAGCCCAAAAAGGGATCCAATTGGTGCCTTGTCCTTCTTGCTTAACCAGTTATAAACCACTCAACCAATTCCTAATTTCCCAATGTGGGACTATGGGAGGGGCATCACATCCCCCTTCGCCATTTTTATACCTCAATTGCCCACAAATCTTACACCATCTCAGCTCCAAGTCTTCACCCCCTATATCATACAATTGTTCAAGCAACAATCGATCTTATTAACCGGGAGCCCAAGCCCATGCAACAACTTCTTCGTTGAGTAAAAACTGTCTGCTACAACATTATCATTTGGCAAAATTTCCTTGATTAACCCAGCTACAGAATTAAACACCTTTTTTTGATAATCGATGTTTTGCCTTAATATTCAGCAACCGAGCAGCCGTAGACAACTGGGAATGACCTCACAACCAGGATACAATTCTTGATTTGCAGCACGCAACATATCATAAAATTGTTGTGCATCTGGATTTGGTTCTTCCATAAATGTATTCTGATTGAATTCATTACCCGATGCATTCATCACCATTTCTTCATATGTGTTTAGATTCAAATGGTTTATCAACGGGAATTGACACTTGTTGACTTGTAACAACTGCTGGAATTTCCTCTGGTTCACCATGACAGTACCAAACATCGTAATCAGGAACAAACCCTTTTTACACAGATGCACCTTAACAGTATCGACATCTCTGTAGGCTTTATTCTGACACCTGTGATAGTTGCATGGGCACCTAATCCTAGGCCCATCCATCCATTCAGGTTGGCTACATGCAAATGCGATAAATTCTTCCAATCCATTCAGAAAATCTGGATTAAGCAAGCCATCTTTTATCCTTGCATACATCCACGAGCGAGCCCCGCTCATTTTTGACCGACTTATACAATTCTGGTAAACCATTAAAGGAAACCACATTATAAAACTATATAGCATTACTAATATATAACTAAATTATTTCTTTTACACAACTTAGGTTAATAATAACCATTTAAATAATTTATAACTGAACCAATTTTTTTAGACAACTAAGGTCCCTACCCTGCAAGGCCCAGCCACGGCTACGATCCTTGGCGTGCTAGCAAGGATCGAGGCACAGGTTCATGCCAGGCTAATGCTAGGGCTTGAGTTCGGGTCGGGCCGCAAGGCGGTCCGTTTAATCATGAGACTTCACAAGTATTCAAGTGTCCTAAATTAATTCTACCTTCACTCCATGTCTAAAAGGTAAGGCCCTATCCCATTCAAGAATATTTTTGTGATATGTTATTCTGCTATTAATTATCATCGATCGGTTACGTTGAAATTTCGGCAGCATTTTCCCATATGTTCTCTAAATGTGTGGCATATATGCCACAGTAGGAGAACGTATGAGCAAATACAAACTGCAATCTCACCCAACGATGATTAATAGCAGACTAACATATCGCAAAAATATTCTCAAACTGTCCACCAGGACAATTTGAGAATTTGCAAGACTAAGGCTTACAAATTCTCAAACGGGTCTAAAGGTTATAGTGCTGTGATTAATAATATGGAAATCCGAAGACAATCGAACTTATGCTTGTTATTCTTAACTTCTTGTCAATTATACATATATAGGAATAGTGTTCTATATATATAGTCACTGACTTCTTAAGATTATTGTGTCGAATATAAATGTTTGTGAAGACTAAAATAAATCACTGAAACTACTAATTTGTTGCTGCAAATTAAATAATAATAATAAGACTTTCTATCTAGCATTACATAATTTAATGCATCATTCAATTTGAAGCAGAATGTAAATAATCAGACATAACAATTGTAAATAACTACAAATGCACAAATATTATTGCATAAAATTCTGCTTAAATTAATTATTGCATAAACATTCTGCAAATTAAATAATAATACAACAACACTTTCTATCTAGCATTACAAATATTATTGCATAATCAAGACATAACAATCAGTCTATCCAAAGAGCTCCGACTAATGACATAAATTAATTAATTTATAACTAATCTAATAAAAAATTAGATTAGTTGTCACATTTTTTTAATATTTGTCATCAAATTATTTGAAAATATTTTTAATAACAATAAAATATAATAGAATCTAAATTTTAGTTAATTTTTTTCCATGAGTGTTAAAAAAAAAATTTTGAAGGGGTCGGGGGGTCGGAAAAACCCCCTAGCTGTTACTTTTTTTGAAAAAAATTAAGTTGCCATGTTTTAAAAATATATTTATATTTTTTATATTTATCATCAAATTATTTAAAAATATTTTAAAAAAATAAAATATGATAGAATCTAATTTTTTTTGTTAATATTTTTATGAGTGTTAATTTTTTTTTAATTTAAGGGGCGGGGGTGGGGGAAAAGCCCCCTAGCTATTACCTTTTTATTTTATTTTTTTGTTGGCCACCGTGGCCGGAGAGATGAACGGGAGGGGGGGACCCCCCCCTAACTTTTTTTTTTTTCCGGTGGCCTGGCCACCGTGGCCAGGCCACGGCCGGCCAAGGCAGCGGCCGTTGCCGGAGAAGACGGCAACGGCCGTGGCCGTGGCCGTAGAAGACGAATGGGGGGGTTCCCCGTCTATAATTTTTTTTTTTGGCCTGGCCACCGAGCGGCTGTGGCCAGAGAAGACGAACGAGAGGGGGGGTGGGGAAACCCCCCCCCCCCATTAATATTTTTTTCGGTGGCCTGGCCAGGCCAGGCCACCGGCCATGGCAGCGCTGTGGCCGGAGAAGACGGCCACGGCCATGGCCGTGGCCATAGAAGACGAAGGGGGGGTGGGGAAAACCCCCCCAAACTATCAATTTTTTTTTGGTGGCCTGGCACCGTGGCCAGGCCACGGCCGGCCACGGCAGCGGCCATGGCCAGAGAAGACAGCTACGGCCGTGGCCGTGGCCGGAGAAGACGAAGGGTGGGTAGGGAAAACTCCCCCCCAAACAGTAAATTTTTTTTTTGTGGCCTGGCCACCGTGGCCAGGCCACGGCCGGCCACGGCAGCGCCGTGGCCAGAGATGACGGCCACGGCCGTGGCCGTGGCGGAGAAGACGAAGGGGGGGTGGGAAACCCCCCCCCCCCCCAAACAATAATTTTTTTTTGGTGGCCTGGGACGGCCACGGCCGTGGCCGTGGCCAGACCCTATTTTTAAAAAATAAAATAAAAGGCGGATGGGCTTACCTCGGTCGCGAGGGGACGCCGCCAGAGTGGGGGGAGCTTCCGCCAGGAGAGAGGACGGGGGCAGCCAGAGGAGCGGACGGACGATGGCGGCTAGGGTAGGAATAGGAAGAAGAAGAGAAGGGAAGCGGGGGGGGGGGGGGGCTGGCCCGACCAAGCCTTAAATAGTGGTGATTATCTATGCAATATATGCGTCGCTAATCACTCGCTATTTTTTTTATTAATATTATGGATTAGCGATGCAACAATGCGTCGCTAATCCATCGCTACTTTGGCTTTTTTATTTTTTAATGCAAAACTTAGCGACGCAACTAATTGCGTCGCTAATGAGTCGCTAACTTTGCCAATTTCCGGCAAAAAAATAATTTTTATTTTCTAGGAAATTACGTCGTAATATTTTTTAATATTAATAACTGATAAAAAATTATATTTTCTGAAAAATAATTGCGATGCACTTATTGTGTCGCAATATTTTTTTAAATTTTTTTATTACATTTATTTTTTAAAAAAACATTGCGACACAATAAATGCGTCACAATATTAAAAATTATTTTCTCTTGGAAAATAATTTTTATTTTCTATGAAATTGCATCGCAAATGCGTCGCAATATTTTTTAAATATTTAGAAAAAATTATATTTTTTAAAAATAATTGCGACGCATATATTGCGTTGCAATTTTTTTTTAATTTTTTTTATTACATTTATTTTTCTTAAAAACAGTGCGACGCAATAAGTGCGTCGCAATATTAAAAATTATTTTCTTTGAGAAAATTATTTTTATTTTCTAGGAAATTGCATCGCAAATGCGTCGCAATATTTTTAATATATTTATAACTGATAAAATTTATATTTTCTAAAAATAATTGTGATGCATATATTGCGTCGCAATATTTTTTTAATTTTTTTATTACATTTATTTTTCTTAAAAACATTGTGACGCGATAAATGTGTCGCAATATTAAAAATTATTTTCTCTGACAAAATTATTTTTATTTTCTAGGAAATTATGTCGCAAATGCGTCACAATATTTTTTAAATATTTATAACAGATAAAATTTATATTTTCTAAAAAATTACATCGCTAATACGTCGTAATATTTTTTAAATATTTATAACTGATAAAATTTATATTTTCTAAAAATAATTACGATGCAAATAATGCGTCGCAAAGATTTTTTTAAATTTTTTTAATTATATTTATTTTTCTAAAAAAGATTGCGACACAATACATGCGTCGTAATATTAGAAATTATTTTCTCCAAAAAAATTATTTTTTAGGAAAATGCGTCGCTAATGCGTCGCAATATTTTTTTAATAATTATAACTGTTAAAAATTATATTTTCTGAAATAATTGCGATGCACATATTGCATCGTAATGTTTTTTAAAATTTTTTTATTACTATTATGTTTCTTAAAAATATTGCGACGCAATAAATGCGTCGCAATATTAAAAATTATTTTATCTCGGACCGTGGCGATCGGTCCGATCGGCGATGATCTGACAGTTGCGATCGATCCAAGCCCTGATCCAGATCGGCCATGACCGATCCCGGACTGTGGCGATCGGTCCGATCGCTGACGATCCAATGGTTGCAATCGATCCAAGCCCTGATCCCGATCGGCCACGATCGATTCCGAACCATTGCGATCGGTCCGAGATCACGACGATCCGACGGTTGCGATCGATCCAAGCCGTGATCTTGATCGGCCACGATCGATCCCTGACCATTGCGATCGGTCCGAGATCGCGGACGATCCGACGGTTGCGATCGATCCAATCGGCGACGATCCGACGGTTGCGATCGATCCAAGCCCTGATCGATCCTGATCGGCGATGAACGATCTCGGACTGTCACGATCGATCTGATAGGCAACGATTCGACGGTTGCGATCAATCCAAGCCCTGATCCTGATCGTCCACGACCGATCCTGAACCGTGGCGATCAGTCCAATCGGCGACGATCCGACGGTTGCAATCAATCCAAGCCCTGATCTTGATCGTCCACGACCGATCTCGGACCGTGGCGATCGGACCGATCGGCGTCGATCCAACGGTTGCCATCGATCCAAGCCATGATCGATCCTGATCGTCAATGAACGATCTCGGACCGTTGTGATCGATCCGATAGGCGACGATCTGACGGTTGCGATCGATCCAAGCAGTGATCCCGATCGGCCACGACCGATCTCGGACCGTTGCAAGCCATCCTAGATCGGCAACGATCCGACGGTTGCGATCGATCGAAGTCATGATCCCGATCGGCCACGACGGATCTCGGACCGTGGTGATCGGTCCGATCACCAATGATCCAACAGTTATGATCGATCCAAGCCCGATCCCGATCGGCCATGACCGATCCCGGACCGTTGCGATCGGTCCGAGATCGCTGACGATCCGACAGTTGCGATCGATCAAGCCCTGATCCCGATCAGCCACGGCTGATCTCGGATCGTGGTGATCAGTCCAAGATCGCGGAAAATCCGACGGTTGCGATCGATCCAATCCCTAATCCCGATCAGCCATGACTGATCTCGGACCGTGGCGATCGGTCCGATCGCCGATGATCCGACGGTTGCGATCGATCCAAGCCCTGATCCCGATCGGCCACGACCGATCTCGGACCGTGGCGATCGTATGATCGCCGATGATCCGACGGTTGCGATCAATCCAAGCCCTGATCCTGATCGGCCACGACCGATCCCTGACCGTTGCAATCGGTCCAAGATCGCGGACGATCCGACGGTTGTGATTGATCCAATCAGCGACGATCCGACGGTTGCGATCAATCCAATCCCTGATCGATCCCGGTCGGCGATGAACGATCTCGGACCGTCGTGATCGATCCGATAGGCAACGATCCGACGGTTGCAATCGATCCAAGCTGTGATCCCGATCGACCATGACTGATCCCGGACCATTGCGATCGGTCTGAGATCGCGAACGATCCGACGGTTGCGATCATCCAATCCCTGATCCCAATCGGCCACGACCAATCTCGGACAGTGGCGATCGGTTCAATCACCGATGATTCGACGGTTGCGATCGATCCAAGCCCTGATCCCGATCGGCCACGACCGATCTTGGACCGTGGCGATCTGTCCGATCGCCGATGATCCAACGGTTGCGATCGATCCAAGCCCTGATCCCGATCAGCCACGACCGATCTCGGACCGTTGCGATCGGTCTAAGATCACAACGATCCGACGGTTGCGATCGATCCAAGCCCTGATCCCGATCGTCCACGACCGATCCCGAACCGTGGTGATCGTCCAATCGGCGATGATCTGACGGTTGCGATCGATCCAAGCCCTGATCTTGATCATCCACGACCGATCTCGGACAGTGGGTGATCGGACCGATCGGTGTCGATCCGATGGTTTCCATCGATCCAAGCCCTGATCGATCCTGGTCGTCGATAAACGATCTTGGACCATCGCGATCGATCTGATAGGCGACGATCCAACGGTTGCGATCGATCCAAGTCGTGATCCCAATCGGCCACGACCAATCTCAGACCGTTGCAAGCCATCCGAGATCGGCGACGATCCGATGGTTGCGATCGATCGAAGCCGTGATCCCAATTGGCCACGACCGATCTCGGACCGTGGCGATCGGTCCGATCGGCGACAATCCAACGGTTGCGATCGATCCAAGCCCTGATCCCGATCGGCCACGACCGATCCCGGACCATTGCGATCGGTCTGAGATCGCTGACGATCCGATGGTTGCGATCGATCCAAGCCCTGATCCCGATCGGCCACGACCGATCTCGGACCATGGCGATCGGTCCGATCGCCGACGATCCGACGGTTGCGATCGATCCAAGCCCTGATCCCGATCGGCCACGACCAATCTCGAACCGTGGCGATCGGACCGATCGGCGTCGATCCGACGGTTCCATCGATCCAAGCCCTGATCGATCCCGGTCGGCGATGAACAATCTCGGATCGTCGCGATCGATCCGATAGGAGACGATCCGATGGTTGCGATCAATCCAAGCCGTGATCCCGATCGGCCACGACTGATCTCGGACCGTTGCAATCCATCCGAGATCGGCGACGATCCAACGGTTGCGATCGATCGAAGCCATGATCCCCCGATCGGCCACGACTGATCTTGGACCATGGCGATCGGTCCGATCGGCGATGATCCGATGGTTGCGATCGATCCATGCCCGATCCCGATCGGCCATGACCGATCCCGGACCTTTGCGATCGGTCCGAGATTGCTGACGATCCGACGGTTGCGATCGATCCAAGCCCTGATCTCGATCGGCCACGACTGATCTCGGACTGTGGCGATCGGTCCAAGATCACGGACGATCCAACAGTTGCGATCGATCCAATCCCTGATCCCGATCGGCCACGATCGATCTCAGACCGTGGCGATCGGTCCGATCGCCGATAATTCGATGGTTGCGATCGATCCAAGCCTGATCCCGATCGGCCACGACCGATCTCGGACCGTGGTGATCGGTCCGATCACCAACGATCCAACGGTTGCGATCGATCCAAGCCCTGATCCCGATCGGCCACGACCGATCTCGGACCGATCGCTATTTAACATAATTAATTTTTTTAAAAACATTGCGACGCAAAGGGTTGCGTCACAATTTTTAATATGATAATTATATTATATAAAAATTAATTTTATTTAAAATAATGCCATGCAACAAGTGCATCGCTAAATTAAAATATAATTTTCCTAATTTTTTGGTTTATTGCGTCGCTATTTAACATAATTAATTTTTTAAAAAATATTGCGATACACTGAATTGCATCGTAATATTTTTTTCTAATAATTATATTTTATAAAATTTTATTTTATTTAAAATAATTGCGACGCATATATTGCGTCGCTAATTAAAAATTATTTTTCTAGTTTTATGGTTTATTGCGTCGCTAATGCGTCGCTATTTAATATAATTAAATTTTTTAAAAACATTGCGATGCACTGTATGCATCGCAATTATTTTTTTCATATTTATACTTTATAAAAATTAATATTATTTAAAATAATGTGATGCAGTTATTGCGTTGCTAAATTAAAAAATAATTTTTCTAATTTTCTAGTTTATTGCGTCGCTATTTAATATATTTAATTTTTTAAAAAATATTGCGATGCACTGAGTTGCATCGTAATATTTTTGTAATATTATATTTTATAAAAATTAATTTTTTTTTAAATTATTTGCGACGCAATTGGTACATCGCTAAATTAAAAATAAATTTTTTAATTTTCTGGTTTATTGCGTCGCTAACGCGGCGCTATTTAACATATTAATTCTTTTAAAAACATTGCGATGCACTGAGTTGCGTCGCAATATTTTTTTTTTATTTATATTTTATAAAAATTAATTTAAAAATATTGCGACGCATTATTTGCGTTGCTAAATAAAAAATTAATTTTTTTATTTTCTGGTTTATTTAGTCGCTAATGCGTCGCTAATTGCGTCGCAATGTTTTGTTGTCATGGAGGCGTCGTAAAGTGGTCGCAATTAGCGACGCATAATTGCGTCGCTAAATTTACGTCGCTATTTCAGTATTTTCTTGTAGTGTATGGTAAAATTTTAGTATTTTACTATTTTTTGTATATTTCAAAATTAAATTATTTATGATAAAATTTTTATACCACAAAATGATATGCATACTTGCATGATTACCATGCAAATATGAACAATTATGATTATATTTAAAGAATAGTAAAATAGTTTAGTATCTATAAGTATAAGTATAGACTATAAATGAATGATAGATACCTATGCCTGAAATGGATACATAAAGGCCTTTCAGCCATGCATAACTTTTTTTTTCTTAACTTCTTTAAAGCATGAAATAAAATTGAGACAGAACGCACTCCTTTGTTTTCCATGTTCGACCATCTTCGCAGCGCTACATTGATGATTGATGATGAAAGAATGTGCAAGGATGATACAATATTTCTAGAAAGTAAATGGATGTGACCAATTCTCCTCCATTGATGATAAAGTCCAAGGATGGAACTACAACTGCAAAGTAAATTGATGTGACTGGGTTCTTTCCCTATCAAAGAGCGGAAATTTATCACTGAGCCTGTAGCTGAATTGAATCACTTGAATCACTGGACCTGACCTGTTGGATTTGATTTTGTTAGATCAGAGCTCTTTTGTTTCACGCTATCCAAACCAACTTAGCCGCATGCCCATGCCACCGTGCATATGATGCGCATCAAAACTCATTAAACTTCGATACATCAATCCGTGCATCCAGTATGCACTTATTGCTGTAGCAAGTCTTTTCCATGGCCAGATGCTAGACCTGAGCTAACCTGCCCTAGAAAACCATTCAGCAATTTGCTCAAATACATACATTTTTGTAGAACTTGCTTGATGAAAAGTGGAAAGAGCCCTGAACAATCCTTCAAGTTTTGGACAGCAAAGTTGATCCGTCCATATTCAACAACTAATAGGTCCAAGTCTTTGCCAGTGATGAGAAATATATGAAGATCCACTTCACTACTGCCCAATGCTCTTTTCCTGGATTTGCAAGAAATCTGCTAGCAACACCCACTATATATGCGATGTCTCAAACTTTCGACTGCTGAAGTGTAAGGAACCTTCTTCATTTTCTCCTTCTTCTCATAACTTGAAGGACTCTGCTCTGAGCACAACCTAAAGTGACCTGCAAGAGAAGAACCAACTAGCTTTGCATTGCTCATACTGAACCTATCCAATACCTTCTCAATGTACTTTTTCTATGACAACCATATTTTCTTGGTTCTTCTATCATGGAAAATCTGCATGCCCAATATTTGCTTTGCTGGTCCCATATCCTTCATTGTAAATGACTTGCTCGGCTACTTCTTCAACCTATCAATCATAGACATATCTTTTCCAAGGATAAGCATGTCATCAACATAAAATAGGAGTATGACAAAATCCTCACTAAACCATTTGATACACACAATGATCTAAAGTCATTCTTTGTATCCATTTTCAGCCATAAATGAATCAAATTTCTTGTACACTGCCTTGGAGCTTGCTTCAGCCCATACAAACTTTTTTTCAATCTGCAAATAAGATTTTATTTACCTTTAACTTTGAAGCCTTCTGGTTGCTTCATATAGATTTCCTCCTCCAAATCATCATGAAGAAAAGCTATCTTCACATCTAACTACTCAACCTCCAAATCTAGACTAGCAGCAATACCTAAAGCAACATGAATTAAAGACATTTTAACAATAGAAATAAAAAATCTTTTTAAAGTCAATACCTTTCTTTTGACCAAAGCCTTTCACAACCAATTTGGCCTTGTACTTTTGTCGAGAACACTGTTGTTGAGTCTTTAACCTAAAAACCCACTGTTCTTTAAAGCCTTCCTTCCTTTTCATAGTTCCACTAATCATATGTGTGGTTCTTCTGTAAAACATCCATTTCTTCTACATAGCTACTAACCACTCCTTTTCTGCTCATTTTCAACTGCCTTCTGGTAACATTTTGGTTTACCTTCATCAGTAAGATTATCTTTGGAAGGTTAACATTGTTTGGTAGATCTTCTCAGCTGAGGCTCTGTAGGAGGTTGCTTCTGATCTCCTTCCTACTCAACATGTCTACAGGTGAGTTAACATCTGCTCTTACACTATTTTCCTGCACATCTCCCCCATTATCCTGACATACTGAAGGAGTAACTGGGTCACAATCTGTTAATCCTCCTGCATAAGACTTGACTGGCACCTCCTTCTTAAAGTATTGAAGGGTTTGATCTTCAAAAATACCACTTCTCTGCTTCTGAACACCTTCTGCATTTCTGGATCCCAAGTCTATAACCAAACTCATTATATGAGTAACCAAGCAAAGCACATTCTTTTGTCTTACCATCCAGCTTGGACCTCTCAATGTCTAGAACATGTGCAAATGCACTGCAACCAAATACTCTCAAGTGCCTGTAAAAGACATCTTTTCCTGACCATACATGCTCTGCAACATCACCATCTAGAGTTGTACATGGTGACAAGTTTATTACATCAACTATTATCTTCAATGCCTCATCCCAAAATCTTTTAGGTAACTTGGACTATGAAAGCATACATCTGATCTTTTCCATGATGGTGCGGTTCATCCTCTCTGCAATTGCATTATGCTGAGGAGTACCAAGAACTGTCATCTCATGCTGAATGCCATGTAACTTGCAATAATCATCAAATAACCCTGTGTATTCACCACTATTATCTGACCTTATGCATTTCAATTTCTTTGTCTCTCTTCAACTCTAGCATGAAACTCTTTGAGGACATTAATAACCTGATCTTTGGTCTTTAAACCATAGGCCCAAACTTTTCTGAAAAATTATTTATAAAAGTGACAAAATAAAGTGCACCACTGATACCTGGAATATTAACAGATCCACCATGATTTTTATCCTCAGAGGACCACAAACATCTGTATAGACATGATCCAAGATATGCATTTTTAGACAAAGCAGGACTAGCAAAAGAAACTCTATATTGCTTGCTAACCAAACAATCAACACATGGGTTCAGATGTATCCCTTTGAAGTCTGGTAGAACTTCTCCTTTGGAAAGAACTTGCATCCCCTTCTCACTCATGTGCTCAGTTGTTTATGCCACAACTCTATGCTAAAGTCTTTCTCTGTAGCATTCAACTGTTCACCATAAGCTTTAGCTTGCAACCTGTGCAAAGTGTGATATTTCTTCCCACTGGCTACAATAAGTGAACATTTACTAAGCTTCCATTGCCCTTTGTGAAATCTACTATCAAAGTCTTATCATCAAGTCTTCCAATTGAGATTAAATTCAACCTTAAGTCAGCCACATGCCTTACATCCTTGAATACCAACTTACAGCCTAGATTGGTCTTCATGTGGATGTCATCCATGCCAATGATGTCTGCTATGCCTTAAATTTTCATCTTGACAACACCAAAATTTTCAATCCTATAGGTAGAAAAAAAAACTCCCTCCGTGGTGTAGCATGATAAGAAGCACATGTATCAATCACCCACTCATGATTCTAACACTCGCATGAGAAGATACCATCAAAAGTAGACAAAATCAAATAATCATCACTCTAAACTGTAGCTGTGATATTCTTCTTTGACTCTGTATCCTCCACTTCTTTTCTCTTTGTCTTGCTCTTCTTAGGTTTTTACACTGATTCTTATAGTGCTCTTTCTCACCACGGTTGTAGCAAGTAATATCTTTTTGACCTTGATTTGCTTCTACCCTTGTATGAATTGTCTCTATTTCTAGACTTTGGCCGTTCTCTATTCTCTGAGACAAGTGCCTGTGAATCAATTTGAGAAGTTGCTGAATTCTTCCTCCTCAACTCCTCATTCAACAAACTGTCTATTACTTGACTCATGGTGACACATCGTCTGGTGCAGAATTACTAAGGGAAACCATCAATGTCTCCTAACTTTCTGGCAATGAAATGAGAAGTAACAATGCCTGCAACTCATCATCAAAAGATATTTTCATAGAGGATAACTGGTTAGTAATACTCTGCATTTTATTCAAGTGCTCAGCAATAGAAGCGCCTTCTTTATATTTCAGATTCACAAGTTTTCTGATCAAGAAAGCCTTGTTGCCTGCTTTTATTCTCTCATAGAGACTTTCTAACTTTTTCAAAGAGTGTATGTAGAGGTCTCTATAGAAACATGGTGAAAGACACTATCATCCAACCACTGCCGAATAAAACTGGCTACTTTCTGATCTAACGTGATCCAATCATCATCTGTCATTGTAACGGGATTTGCACTGACCCCTTCAAAAGGTCCATATAGATCCTTGCAATACAAGAGGTCCTCCATCCTTGGTTTCAATATCATCCAATTGTTTTCGTTCAGACTGATCATGTGAGAAACATTACCGGTCTCCATGCTCGCACACACAAAAATTCAAAACTGAACCGATACCAGTTGATGAGAAAGAATCCGTATACGAATAAATACTAGCATACCGTAATAAGCAGTTGAATAATAAATAAAATGCACAACCACACAATCACATAGAAACACCAAGATTTACGTGAAAAATCCCTCCAAGATAAAAAAAATATCATGGCCAAACCAGAGAAGAAGATCCACTATAAAATAATAAATATTCAAGTCTCAAAGTCCTTTGCTTGGACTTGAAAACAATCATAAGAGAATAATAGGGATATAAGGATTACGTCACCGAAAAATATGATCTTCTGTGTTACCTCCTTATTTTCTTTCCTTTTCTTCTTCTTTTTTTCTCTTATTTTTCTTCTGCATAACCTTCATATGATTCTGGGACGGAAGACGTTTTTCTCTCTCCCACACCTCACGTTCCCCCGAAAGAAGCAATAGCTCCCATGGCTCTTAGCTCTCAGCGGCGGCTACAAAAACTCCTAATGCTCTGTTGGCAGCAGCTCCTCCTATAAAAAAAACCTAAAGAAAGATAAGAAGAACTAGAGAAAATAACACACGCCCCTTTCAGTCCTAATAGTTGAATAAATGGGCCATGGGCCAACAACATTTCAACTTCTAGGTCCTGGATAACTCCTAGAAAGTCTTTGTTTAGTCCTTCAGACTTCAGAACTAATTCTTCTGCATCTTTTTTATTTGATCTTTTTCAATTTTGCAAAGAAGGGACAACCAGTGCTTGATCAGAATCAAACATTACAAGCCGTTACGCATTGCAAATTAGTACATTCTTAAACCATACTAAGTCCACTAATGAAATTATAATTGAGATTGTAATTAGAATTGCGAGCGCTATTTAAAGTTGGATCGAGTTGAATGATAAAAGACAAACGGTCCCATTGTAGTTTGTTCGGATAAAATTAGAATTAAAAATTTAAACTCTTAATTAAAATTATGATTTCTATCTCAATTGATTACGATGCTGCCTCTCTTCCTCATCCATAACCCTTCTAATCATAAACCCCATCCTCATCATGATCTATTCTCACCTGTAAGACTTTTTATCACAATGCCAGGAGCTCTTTCTCTTTCTTTATAATATGAGCTATGGTAATGAGAGATGAACGGTGATGGTAGAAACAAATATGATTCGTTTGTTGAGTACGTAATGAAATCAATCAAACCTTAAAATAAAAATGTTATTTTTTCTTCTTCTCCTTTGATGCTTGAAGACGCTTAAACTTATACTTAATATTATTTTATTTACATAATCATAGTATACATATTATTATATTATGATTCATTTTTAAATTTATTTTATTTTTTTTTATGAAATGAATATTAAATTAAGCATATATATATATATATATATATATATATATATATATATATATATATATAAAAATAATTAAATTTTAAAACTTTAGCTTAAAAGCAAAATTAAAAATTCAGATTGATTTGATTATAAGATTTAGATAAATTAAACAACTATAATAGTAATAAATTTAATTTTAATATCAAATACATGAAAAGATGAGTTATTTTGATTTTAATTCCAATGTTGAATCAAAGAGTCTTCAAATAGGCCAACACCTCGTATGCCAAAAGAAATGGTCTTTGTGCATATCAGCGTTAGAGGTATAATCGAGTCGAGTCGACTCGACACAGTACCAAGCTCGAGCTCGATTCGACTTTAAAATTTGAAGCTCGAAACTCAAATCGAACTTGATCGAGTTTCTTATTTAGAGCTCGAACTCGAGCTCGATGAAATACTCGATATACTCGAGCTCAACTCGATTCGACTCGATTCGACTCAAATTTATATGTAAAAATTTAAAAAAAATTTTAAATTAAAATAAAATATTCTCAACTAAAAATTTAAAGAAGTTTTATATAATTAGAATAATATTGTATATATATATATATAATTATAATTATAAGAAAAAATAGTAAAAATTAGATAAGTCCGAAAAATTTTGTGAGCTTTTCGAGTCGAGTATTTTAATACTCGAACTCGACTTGATAATACATTCGAGTACCTCAAGCTCGAGCTTGAGTTCAACTCGATAAGCCGTGAATTAATTTTAAATATTTTTAAATTAATTTTAAGCTATATGCGAGCTATATTGATTCAATTACACTTTTATGCATGTATACGATTATGTATGTCAAAAAAAAAAAAACTATTATTTTGCATATCGTATGTGCGGATCAGCGAGGATTGGTGTTATAGCCAAGCGTTTTGTAGCCTTTTCCCTGCAAAATGGTGCGTTACATTTCGCTCCCACAAACGCCGCGTGTCCGTGATATATACCTCGAACCGCTATCGTAGAAAGCGAAGCGAATACCTCGCCCGGTCACCGAACCACTATCGTAGAAAGCGAAGCGAGAACCAAAGAGTGGGGAGGGCGAGGGCCGAGGGGGAGAGAGAGAGAGAGGAAGCGATGGAATCCTCGTCCACGCCGGCACCAGAGGCGGCGGCGCCTCCGACGGTGGCTGAAGCCGTGGCTGAGAGTGCGATCGCGAGCGGAAGAGATGGGGAAGTGGGGGATGGGGTGGAGGAGATGACTCTGACCGTGCGGTGGAGCGGGAAGGAGTACACCGTGCGGGTGTGCGGCGACGACAGCGTGGCGGAGTTGAAGCGCCGGATCTGCGAGGCTACCACCGTTCTACCCAAGCGCCAAAAGCTCCTCTACCCTAAGCTCGCCGCCAAGCTCAACGACGACTCCATCCTCCTCTCCCAGCTCAACCTCAAGCCTTCCGTCAAGATGACCATGATCGGGTTCGTCCCCACCCCCTTCCGAACCTTAATCTTTTTTCCCAATTAAAACCCTTTTGTTTTTTCTATGCTTTTGCTTTTTCCACTTCTCTTTGTTTTCTACCTCGCTCAATAGTATGGTTGATGGTTTTGTATTGTTGTTTGTCCCATGGAGTGGAGTTTCTCAGAACCTAGTTGAAAATGTTGAAGAAGGATAGTTGAGAATAATATGCCGTAATAAAAGCTAATAGATGATGTAAAAATTTGGTTTTTTTTTCCTCGTTTTTAAGTCTTGATGTTCTACCGTGACATTAATATGTATATTTGTTTATTATTTTGATTGATTTAAGAGGATGTGCGAGGAAAAGGATACGAGGATTAGCAAAATCAAAACTTGGACTTTGATATGCCCCGCAAAGTCCAAAAAATCTCTGTAACCAAAAACAGAAGGTCCAACACAGTATCAGAAAAGGAATCAGTTATCACATCTTATTCCTTGCCCTCTCCAATCCATTCTGTCATACTACAAAATGGTGGAGGTTTCTCTTGTGAATGAAGATGGCAGAATTTTCCTGAAGTAGGATTTAAAGGTTGTTCCCAATTTCTTTGCACGGTAGTTTGTAATATGTCACTGGATAAGACGATGAGGCATAATTTATTGTGCATCACAGAGCTACCATGAATCTTTTCCCTCTTCCTGAAGTTGATGTCATGCTCCTCTTCTAATGCCACCTCAATACTAAGAGAAAGTTTTGTTTATTAGAAACCTTTAACTTCAGAATCATTATCTAAGCCCATACCAAAGACCATTTGCCTTGATAAGCAGGACTTCTTAAGTACCATGGCTTCCCTTGGGTACAAAATCTCATATTTTCCAAATAAGGACTGATAAGTGGGGGAAAATAATTTATAATTTTAAATATACTACCAAAAATCTGGCCCTTCCAAAAAATGTTCCAAGGTCTGTTACTGCTTCATACTCTTTGAATTCCTTAGAACTACTTGAAAGAGCACATTCCCTTTTGTCTTATTAAAATCTTATGACATGCTTTCTTGCTAGTGATGGTGATGAAATAAAAAGGGTCTTAGTAATCAAGCATCAAAAGGGTTGATCAGCAAAAGGCACCTTACCAGTGTCTCACTTTATAAATTACACCTGACCTTTAAGATATATATATATATATATATTGCTCTTGAAATGATTAGATCTTTTTAAAACCCCCTGATGTGCAGGTGGATTGAGCCTTGAAGTAGCATGATATACTGAACTTGATCAAGTCAAAGATTTGGAAAACCAATTAATTTTTAGATTAGATTAGGATAGATTGGTTATAATCATCCATAACATGGATCTATTAAGTTGATTAATTTGGTTTTTAACTTACATAATTCACCCAACCTACAGAAGGCTAGGTGGACTAAGTTGAATTTAACTTGGAAATAAATGGATCTTTTATTACGTAATATGAATGCTTCCTAAGCTGTTTGACCAACTAAACAGTATTCAATGAGGATAAAACGTGTGGTATTAGCTATGTCAAAGTACATGATTATGATTTTTTTCATTTAGTGTTGATCAGCTTTATATAGGCTAATATCTGGATTCAAGACAGGGTTTGTTCTGCGTTTGGTCAAATGTTCTCAACCCATCCTAGACATATCCACTTTGTTGGATTGGTTCAGTTTCCATTCATCAAAATATGAAATATCAATGATCAGCCTTTAACAATATAAGATTCCAATATTCGATCCAGATGGCAATTTTATGTAATGATAATTTTTACAGTAGGCTTTTCATATATAGGCCAGTCATTCTTTAGGTCATAACTCTTACTGCTGTTAATTTATAGATGATTTGACCCCTCTTCACCCTGGGCTTCTGAATACAGTAAAATCAAGTTCCTAAATTTTTGTGAATCTCAACCCAACCTGTGACTGTGGTATTTAGCCATCATCATTTCTCTCCTGTTTCCCTTTAATCTCTTGAAACACTGCCAAGTCAAGGATCCAGCATACAATGCTTATTTCATGCTAGTGATCATCATGAGATGGCTTGATTTTTAATGGATTTGATTCTTTTCATCATGCTTTGGGTTGATGAATGAAGAAGTTGTTGGTCTTTCTTTGTTTCTTCACTTGATTTTCTTTGAATGGATGTTCTTCAGATGTCCTCTATGCAAAGACATTTTTCTTTCTTACTCTTCCCCTATGTATTCTCTAGTTCCCAGTGCTATCAATGATGAAATTGGTGAGTTCTATGTTGAATTGATTGCAGAGTATATATGCGTGGCATATGCACTGCATGTGTGGGTGCGTATGCATATACTATTTTTTAGCTATTTTAAAACACATAATATATTAGATACACTTATGGTATATATATTTTTAGATTGATTAATAACAATACAACTAATAATTAGTGCTTATTGCCTAGTAACTAATACCTAATAGCAATAATTAGAGCATAATCAATATTTTAACATTATTAATTCATGTATTTGGCCCATCTAAAATCTACATCAAGCCTAACCATTAGCTTGAACCCACTTCACCTGCATTGGCCCACATATGTGGCTCCAAAATGCTAAGCATGTGTAGCTGTTCAGTGCTCTATAGACCACACGTACCTCCATGCGATGAGCTGGACTGCCTTTTTGGTCCATATGTGGTGTGAACATATATATACTAACTGCATATGCGTACTCGGGTGCATATCTGGCCATACACACTGCCTTTTAGATACTGTGTTGTTGTTATTACGTATCTCAACTAAAATTAAGACTATAGAGTCCACTAAAATTAAGGCTTAAAAGTATATTCTGGGGTAATGATTGGTAGCTATTGGCAATGGAATAGCTGTGCATCTGCAATGCAGGTGTTGCATGGGAGCCTTTAACTATTTGTTATGGGGATACTCTTATCAGCCTATAAGAGTACCATGTCGGTTGCATTTACAACACTAAAACAATCATTGTCCACTTCTGGTAGGCTTCCTTGTCTGCCGTACTGATTCTAGTAAAATGAGATAATGAAGTATGGTGCTTCTTATAGAATAACCCCAACTTTCTTAACCTTATAGAGTGCACTGTCCACCCGTAAGTTCTAGGAATTAATACTTTTTGATCAAAATATGCAACTGCTCATGTTTAGTTGTGTTATTGTGTCATCTCTTTTTAAGCTGTTTATGACATGTTATTTTGTTGGTCAAAGCATTGAATCATCATCATGCTAACACCCTTTTCCAGAACTGTTGAAGATGATATTATTATAGATCAACTAGATTCTCCAGAGATCATTGATGATTTTGAACTTGGCCAAGATGAAGTTGTTGACATCAAAGATAAAGATGTAAATAAGCAGAAGTTAAAGCGACGAATCAATCATTACAAGGTTTGTTCTTGAGGCAACTTGTGTTAAATGCATTACTGGGTTTATTCTTTCCTTCAATACATGTGCTTTTTTTGTGTTTTCATCCTATTTAGGGAAAAATAATGGTAGTCCTGGCCTAGACACATGCTAGAGTGATTAATACAAGGTTATTAATTGAAGGCCATTCTGCAGTCCAATCAAGCTGTATGACTAGAAAATTTAAAACTGCTCAAAGAATCTGAAATTCAAAGTTTGAGACTTTGTAAAGTGGTGTGTTTTCTTTAAAGGATCTTTCTCATGTGCTTTTGTTCTTTTTTTTTTTAACCTCAATATTTGTCCTACTGTTGGAACAGATGACATATGTTTTATCCTCTTCTTTATTGTTTTGCCCTGTATATGGTTTTACTTTCCATGAGACCATGATTTTTTTCTTTTGCTTTTGAAACTTGGTTTTGTTAAAAATATATTGAAAAGAAAAAAATTCAGATTCGTGACACAAAAGTTGTCACACTTGATAGGAACAAATGCTTAATTAGATTTTATAAAGGTGACTTGGTGTAGTCAATTTAAAATAAATAAATATTAGATATGAAAATGGCTTGTATTTACTGCTTGGATGCAATCTGTTTTTACCAAATTTATGTTATTTCACTTTAGAAAGAATTCATATTTTTTCGTCCGGTCTAAAGGATAGTGCTAATTTTGCTTGTGTTGGTGGCTATAATCATCTGGCTAACAATTGTATATAATGCTTGTACCCTGCAGTGTTATACTATTTCATTAGTCTAGTGCAAAATATATCATATGGGGAATACTATCAATTATCTAGGGGGGCTGATAAAACAATTTATCAAAAAATTTTAACAGAATCAATTAACTATTACGAATTTGCCTTACTACCTAGAGTCAATGAATCTAATAAGGAAATGATGTCATTAATGTGGCATATTATTGAGCATCCCATTTTTCAGCTTCATATCTATCATGTTTAGTAAAAATTGCACATGAACAATCTTTTATAAGTGGCAAGAAAATTTTGAATTATTTAGGCTCTTGAAATCATCATCATAATCTTTTTTGCAGCTTCCACTTTTCTGTCTAAAGTTCTAAAATTAAATCACTTTTAACTTTAATTTCCTAAATATGCAGTTGTCTCCTCAATGTGGCTATCTCCTAACTGCAGCTAAATCGAAAAACAAAGAAAAGCTGAAATCAAGATGGATGGTATAAGGAGCTAAAATACTTAATAATGTATGGAACTTGTTGAGTTGTGGGCAATGGAATGGTGAACTTAAAAGGTGGTTTTCTACCTTAAGTTCTTAGTAGTGTGCTATTTGCATTGATGAAGTCAGGTGCATAAAAATCCCTCCATGTTCTGTCCACTTAATAAGAAACACGACCCTTTGTTCTATTTTGTCAGCTTTATTTGTCATACAAGCATTTATCCTTTTTGAAAAGCACAGAGAAGCGTGCATGCACATACGTGCACACACAGAAAGAGGTGCTTTTATTTGGGTACTGATTCTGTGTTCAGGCAGCTAGACTCACAACTCTGGCTGGAATTTAAAGGAGTGAAAAAGAGGATCTTTCTTTTATTTCATTTAGTTATGCTATAATCTTCTATGTTTTATACTTCCATCAGATCAAACTCCTGAACCCATGTCGTGAAGGGAAGAAGCTGCTTGTTTTAGACATTGATTATACTCTTTTTGATCACAAGTCCTCAGCTGAAAATCCACTTGAACTCATGCGACCATGTAAGTGCATGGATATCAAAGTTCAGATGTTTTTGTTTTAACTATTCAGTATCAACATGATACTATTTTACTGTGCAGATCTTCATGAATTTCTCACTGCTGTCTATTCAGCATATGATATCATTATATGGTCTGCAACAAGGTGACATTATGTGATGCTTTCTATAAAATGCTTGCCAACTCTATCTTATTGTTTTCTTTTAATTTTCTTTCAATTACTCATTGCAGTCTTGTAATCGATCATGTTGTAACCTGGAAATACCTCAATTTTCATTTATTTGCAGCATGAAATGGGTTGAGTTGAAGATGGGGCAGCTTGGGGTTCTGAATAATCCTAACTACAAAATAACTGCTCTTCTGGATCACTTGGCCATGATAAC
This sequence comes from Calamus simplicifolius, assembly GCA_900491605.1. Taxonomy (NCBI): domain Eukaryota; kingdom Viridiplantae; phylum Streptophyta; class Magnoliopsida; order Arecales; family Arecaceae; genus Calamus; species Calamus simplicifolius. The sequence continues at coordinate 1,799,251 of UESW01003983.1, read as the reverse complement.
AGTGCAATCTGATTTACATGGAACCTTTGATTGCAAGCCCCTCGGCCTGATATGGGCTCAATTTCCTGAGGTTCAGTACTAACTATAATTTGTGAGTACATACTTAGTTTCTGGAAAAACAAGATTGACAAGTTTTTTCTATCTATTTTGCAGTTTTACAATTCAAAGAATACAATTATGTTTGATGACCTCCGAAGGAATTTTGTGATGAATCCACAAAATGGCCTCACAATCAAACCTTTTAGGAAAGCCCATTTGAATCGCAGTAGTGATCAGGAGCTGGTGAAACTGACACAGTATTTGTTGGCAATAGCTGATCTTCCTGATCTTAGCCAACTTGATCATAAGAACTGGGAGTTGTATACAGAAGATAGTACGAAAAGACGCAGACACAGGTAACATGGTCATGAAGAGCAAAAGGAACCATAGAACAGCTTTCTTGACTTACATTTTATCGTATCTGGTATTTTCATGTAATCAAAAGAAACTGGGATTGATAACTGCATTATGTAATTTGAGATTTTGCAGTGAATTGTTACATGCTTAATGCATAGGTCCAAGCAGTATCTTTACAGGAAATATTGATGTCATACAATTTGGTTAACTGTCTTGAAGCTCGTACTTTCAAGAGCTGGCTTATATATATATTCTATTAATTCAAGTTGGTCCATCACTCTTTAGTTTCACTTATCATGAATGTTGTTTTTCCATTGTAGCATATTAGAATCAAGGATTATTTTTCATAATGCTGTTTTTTCCTTCCTGTTTTATAATACAACATATGACCTTTTGGTCTTCTCACATGTGCACTCAAGTCCCCCCCCCCCCCCCCCCAAAAAAAAAAATAATAATAATAATACTAGCTGTTTGTATCACAACAGCTACTAGCTTGGTGGTTATGATGATTTGGTAATGAATACGGTTGAGAGGTTTACTAAAAAAAGGCTCCAATATTTCATAGAAAATTATTGGCTTTGCAACTGCTACTCTATGCATGATATTTGTTGCAATATTTTGTATTTCATATGAGGATTAATTGGCAAGATAGCTGTGGTAGTTACATCATTATGCCTTGTATAGATTTCCATCTTATCTTCACTGTTCTTTTCAGTTGTTCTCATGATACTTATCTCAAAAATTTATGATTAAAGGAAGACAGTTGCCAGGACAGAGTGATATCATGTTAGGATATGTTAGCTATGAAGTTCTGAGAAGATTCCCAACAAGCTTCCTTACTTGGAATGGATATTAGTGAACATCAGCTCTATTGTCTAAACTAGGCAGCGAATTTACATGTACTCTCTTGTTACTTTCATGTCTGGAATTTACAAAGTAACAGAAATGACTCTCTCTCATCTGCAAAGTGCATCATATGAGGTTCAAGGTGAACAATAGTTCATTTAACCTATTTTATTTGCCCATTATTTGTGTGTGATCCTTTGGTATTAGATTTATAACTTTTCATCTTGGACAGCTTTATCCATTATTTTGAGAGGGAACCCCATTTCTTGTCATAGATATTATGGGCAATGACTGGTAGGATGTTGACAAGGTGAAGGACATAACCATTCCTTTTGGTCGATTATATGTTCTTATATAAAACATCATGAAAGTAAATTTAGTTCTTTTAGGTCCATCACCTTAGAAAGGTTTCCTGTAATATGATGGCTGTGTGAATTGTGAAATATAACAAATTTAATTGCTGATGAATTTAGGTTTAAGTGATGGACTTGAAGCATAATATACAGATCCTGAAATAATCAAGTTTACTAATGGAGAAGCCTTAGGGCTTACCTGAATCCTCTTGATAGGATTTAGTGCGTCATATAGACTCTACAAATATCAAAGTCACTAATTACTCTAGGAATAAGCTCAAATGCGATGTAGGTAAGATTTCTCAAACATTCTCATGTAGTTTATCTTTGGTTAAATTACTTATGGGTGACAATGAAAATGGAGTGGAAAGAAGGCAACACAAGTGTATGCCAGGGAAAAAACAAAAGCAGACCCTTGTAGAAACTACCATGAGGGGAGGAGGAAGATCTCCTTCTCAATGCAGATTTCTATTTTTGATAATTCAATATAAGCCTGTTCATTATATATGATGCAGGGATATGGCATAAAAGGAAACAAGTTTCCAACTCTGTACATTAGACACAAACAAGTTTCTAAGAAATTTAAAATCTACTCAACTGCCAACCATGTAATTAATTCAGGAGGAATTTGTAGATAGAAAAGAAAATAAATAAGCCATTCAAATTGGGCATGCAAAAAACTTCCAAATCTGCAGTACTTAGGATTCAAAGCATGTCAAGTTGATTTGACTTTTTGAGCTTTGGGTATGGTAAGGCTTATTATTTGGGCTTCATCCACAGGCGCCTCATGTCAGTGGTGCATTGATATGCTGATGATCAATCACCGATTTACTAAGTTCTGTCGGTTTGCCAACATTATTAAGATTGAGGGTGAAGATGTGGCCCTTTCTCGAGCTTATTATCATGAACTTGACTTGTAAGCTATGACAAATGTTTTTAGGTGAAAGTCACTTGTGATGAGATGTCCAGGTTGATGGGGCTTTGCTAGCAGCAAGGACTAGCAAGAAGCCAAGAAGGTTACAGAACTCCAATATAGATCCAGTTGAATAATCTCATGTCATGGTGGATTAGCATGTTCAGCGAATGTTACAAGAAGCAGGTGGCTGTAAAGAATGTTAGAAAAGGTTAGAGGAAAAGAGAAGTTATACATTGTCTGTGGCTTGCATGGCCCAAGGTGGCTCTTGCTGCAACAACTGTCATTCATACAGTCATAAATAATGCAAGCCATTCAAATGCTTTCTAGATTTTGGATTTATGGTTGTCTATTCTATGTATCCCATTAAAGAATTGCTCTTATCATATTTGTTCTTTATACCTACCACTAAGATAAAGGTGGTCTACAAGACCACTGGTGGAGAAACTGTACAAATCAAGATTGCAAACGTGTAGAAACCCAGAGCAATGCTGAGTTGCTGACAAATGGACTTGACTACAGTGTATTGGTAGCTAGAATCCTCCATTGAAATTACATGACGGCCCTATATATCTCATATGCACAGACACATGCTGACATATCAAATGATCAATCATGACCTGAATGTATCAGAGCTCGTGAAGGCTCTATTAAAAATAGGAGTTTTAGAAGAATCCCATCCCTTGAGGTGCTATCGTCTCCTGGATCCCAGCATTAAGTGGAGTTAAATTTTCTTAAGAATGCCTTAACCACATCACAAAGGGAAATGAAATATAAAACTCACACCCTAAGGCCCTCTTTGTTCGGGGAGTAGAATTATCCTGAGAGTGCTGAAGAAAAGAATAAAATAGGGCAGTTAATGGAGGAATAAGTTTATTCCACGTTGTCTCGGGATATTTCTGTTCTGATTTGGAGTGGTGTGAAAAAAGTCGTTTAGAAATCCCAAAGGTGGTTATAAATCATTTTTTTTATTCTGGCATGAGGGAGCTGTGTTTGGTGGAATTGTACGGAATAGACTGGAAAGGTAAGTTGCCTCCCCACTTATTCTAGTGTATCTAGCAACCAAACAACGCCAAAGGAAATAAGTGGACTGTGGTGTCACATTATCTAAATATATGCATAGAGGTTGGGACCAAAATAAATACGGTTAGCATATCTGACTAAGACAGATCACCAAATGTGGTTTGCTAGATTGCAATTAGGATTCCCTCCTAGGTGGGTTTAAAACATGCCTTTTGTGATCTCATGTATAATGAGTGCATAAAAAGTAATGGCAGGTTATGTTACTAAGGTTGATGTCTAATTACTGTCATGTTTATTACAATTGGAAAACCTTAGTTGTATGCTTTTAACAAGTTGGTCTTATCTTTAGAAAAATTGATTTCAGTGAAAAGCAAACTACTTGTTTATTGCATGATTTGAACCGTCATTTTCATGTTCGTGCTTCCTAGGAGTTCATGTTTAGGTGCTCAATACACTTTTAAGAAGCAATAAATACACTGCCTATTTATTGATAAACTATGTTAAAATATTAACGGACAATGCCCCACCTGAATCGATTGTGTCAACTAAAACATACATCCTGTTGTCTGCAAAATATTCATTATTTCAGCATAGTTTATTTTAACTTACAAATGCCCTTACATCAATAAATTTGCATAGATTGGTAATTACTCTCGAGGATAATAGCTTTCTGGCTTAAGTTTTCTATATTAGAACTTTTTTTTCCACCCTTTTTTCCGTTTTGAGGTGGCCCAGGAGGGGGAGCAGATGCACCTTGACTTTGGCTGTTGAAGCTTGCTTTGTTATTGGAATAAAATTTATTTTTGGTGCCTTAATGGCTTGACTGAGAACAAGAGTGGAGGAACAACTATTAATGTGGGCATGTGCATCAAAACTTCCAGGAGTCATTCATTGATAAGTGACTGTGGATTTGTATCAAAAGATCGTGAAAAAGAAAAGTATATGATAAACTTGGACTACAGTTTGGACTACAGATTTTAGGATGTTTGCAGTGGGAATTAACGTGGCCCTTGATAGGAATCAATGAATTGAGAAAGAAAATTAAAAAAATAAGGCCAACTACATATGTTTGATTTTTTTTTTTTTTCTCTGCCCCCATATTGGGGGGGGGGGGGGGGGGGGGTCATGAAAGATAATAATTATGTAATGTTATTTCTGATGATATTGTTTTTATTGCAAGATCAGAAGGATAAAAGATACCAAGGAATAAGGATCTGTAAAGCTTGTTTTGCATTGTAGGGGGGTTGCTTTATTTTTACATAGGCAAATAGGACCCATAAGGCCGTCTCAAATGAATAAGTTTTAATTATGTTGTAGCTGAGGTTGATCGGATGACTTCATGGTAGTAAAATCCTATGTTCTTAAGAAATAATGCAAGCATTAAAAGTAGGAGACCTTAAGTAGGTCTAGCATGGATTTGAGCTATCCGATTGTGTGTATGTCCACTGTAGATCTTTCTGAATTGGATGTGGTTTCTATTCGTCTAATGATAAAACAAGCAGAACTAAAATATAATTGAAATTAGGCAGGCTTTGATGCTGAAACTTTGTTAACCTTTAGAATTCAGTATTTTTGGATGGTTAAAAGTAACCTTATTCTAGACCGAAAATTGGTTCTAGCAGTATGTCAATGTGGCACCTGTTTATGTAGATGAACAGCCATTGTTCTATATTTTTCTTTTATTAGAAATGCAGGCTTAAACTATTTGACCATTTTATACTACATTTGAATATTTAACCCTTCCATTGTCATTGACCCCACCATGGGCTTGTACCGTCATCATGCTGGCCAATTATTAAGCTTAATGTGTTGGTGATACCAAATTCATTATTTCTGCAAGTTGCATAGGATTATTTAGTTATCTAGAAATTAAAATATTTGGGAAATTTGTACTTTCTCCAACTCAACTCAAATCATCTAAGCCTTTTTCCAACTACATGAGGTCGACTGCATAAATCTGCTTCCTTTACTCGACTCTATTCAGGACTAAGTCGACACTCAAATTACAAATTATTGAAGTGTAAATAAGCTGTAAATAAAATTATTAAATTAGGAGAATCTGTTTGAATTTAAATTCCCTGTAGATTCTCCTATAGATTAGGAGAATCTGTTTGAATTTAAATTCCCTAAAATTAAGGGATTTGATTAGATAGATTTCAGATTTAGAATGATTAAGTTTTCTATTCTTATGTTGTAATCATTCCCTAAAATTAAGGGATTTGATTAGATAGATTTCAGATTTAGAATGATTAAGTTTCCTATTCTTATCTTGTAATCTCCTATATATTTCCTAGGATTGTACACTGAAGAGAAATGAATAAAAATTTCAGCCTTCTACATGGTATCAGAGCTCTAGGGTTTTCAGCATTCATCCCTTTGCAGGCAGCCTTCATTGCTGCGGCTCCCTTGAGCCTATTTCTCTACCTATCCCAGCAGCCTTCATTGCTGCAAGATTTCTTCCATCGACCATGTCAACCTCTGAAACCTCTAGCATCCGTAACCAATTGAAGAATCCAATTCTGTTCAGAAAATTAGAGATTTACAGAATATTCGGGCATCCTATAGGCTCAGTAGGAAGAATTATCTCAGTGGTCTCAATTTGTCCGAACATACCTCAAAGACAAAGGGAGGCTCAGCCATCTTTTCGAAACGGGCCAACAAAGGATGATCCGAAGTTTGAAACCTGGGATGAGGAGGACTCCATGATAATGTCGTGGCTATGGGATTCCATGGAACCCATGATTAGCGACATGCATATTTTTGACAACTGCAAAGGAGATTTGGGACTTTGTTCATCGCACGTATTCAAAGGACCACGATGATGTACAAGTTTATGAGATCAAGGTCAAAACTGCAGCCAATAATGAAGAAATTAGAAAGCTAAGGAGTTTGTTAGGATCTCTTGAGAAGCCTTCTGGAGCTTGCTCTTTGACTCTTTCAGGTAAACCTTCTTTTTTTTTTGTATGAATGCCCAAGTAACAGAAACCAAAAACACCTTTACAAACTCTTGGATAATAGACTCCGGTGCCACAGACCATATGACCCCTACACTTCAGCATTTCCACACCTATACCCCATGCCCAGGTAACAGAAAAATTGTAGTGGCTAATGGCTCTTTAACCACTGTTGCAAGGTTCGGGGATATATATATCACACCCACCTTTATCCTTAAAAATATCCTCCATGTACCAAAACTATCAGCCAGCCTCATCTCCATTTATAAGATCACCTATGACCTTAAATGTTATGCTGTTTTTCCTCTTATTGTATTTTTCAGGATCAGGGATCGGGGAAGAGGATTGGACTTGCTAAGGAAAGTAGCGGCCTTTATCTCCTTGAATCATCTCAAACTGTTAAGAATGATTTGTCATTGTCCTTTCTCATTTCTTCCAATAAAGATGCCATTTGGCTGTATCATTTACGCCTAGGTCATCAATCTTTTAGGGTTTTACAAGTTATGTTTCCTCAACTATTCCAAGGATTAGATATTTCTAGTTTCATTGTGATATTTGTGAATCAAAACATACTCGTGTATCTTTTCCTATTAGCAATAAACGCAGTTCTTATCCTTTTCATTTGATCCATAGTGACATATGGGGCCCTTCCAGCATACCTAATATTTCTGGAGCTCGGTGGTTTGTATCCTTCATTGATGACTGCACTCGAGTTACATGGCTATTCCTCCTTAAACACAAATATGATGTTAGCTTTGTTATTCCAACGTTCCATTCAATGGTTCAAAACCAATTTGGAGTTACCATAAAAAGCTTTAGGACAGATAATGCTAGAGATTACTTTAATCAAGTTCTATCACCTTATTTCCAATCCCAAGGTATTATCCATGAATCATCATGTGTCAACACGCCCAGCAAAATGGGGTAGCTGAAAGGAAAAATGGACATTTGCTCAACACCATTCGAGCCTTACTCTTTCAAGGGAATGTACCCAAGTCTTATTGGGGTGAGGCTGCTCTCACTGCCACAGACATGATAAACAGACTTTCCTTCCGTATGCTAAATAATAAGAGTCCTATAGAGACCCTCAATAGCTTCTACCCTCACTTTCAAACCTCAAATGGCCTTATACCTAGGGTATTTGGCAGCACTGCCTTTGTTCATGTTCACAGCCAGCATAGAAACAAACTAGATCCCCGTGCCATCAAATGTGTCTTTCTTGGTTACTCATCCACTCAAAAAGGATACAAGTATTATAACCCTTCATCCAAAAAAACCTACATTTCTGTTGATGCCACATTTGTGAAAAATACACTTTTTTTTCTCCAAGTCTCTTTCAGGAAGAGATTTCCATGTTAGAAGATAGGACTTCTGAGATTTCTGAACCACTTCAAACCCTTGATCTTCCAACCAGCATAGTTGAAAACAAGTCTACTGAATCTGTGTCATCTCCTGTCTCTCCTGACCTAATCAATGCCATCACAACCCTACAAGATTCTCTCAGGTGTATTCAAGGAGAAAGGTTGTTCCTGAATTGACACAAGTCCAAGAATCTGATCCAAACTCTGGAAATGAAATCAAGGTAAGATTTAACATGTCTTTACAGCCTATTGAGACATCTACTGACTCCATTGAAGACTTAGACATATCCGTCAGATCTGATATGTCTTTACAGCCTATTGAGACACCTACTGACCCCATTGAAGACTTAGACATACCCATTGCTGTTAGAAAAGGCACAAGAGAATGCACCAAACGACCACTCTATCCATTATCTTACTATGTCTCCCTTAAACGTCTGTCCTCAACTCACCGAAAATTCATTATGAGCCTAAACACCATTGCTATTCCTAACACTGCTACTAAGGCATTGACAAAAAGGGAATGGAGGACTGCCATGAAGAGGAGATGAGTGCATTAGAAAAGAATAAAACATGGGAGATCGTTAAGAAACCAGAAGAAAAAATATTGTTGGCTGTAAGTAGATTTTCATATTGAAATACAAAGCTGATGGATCCCTTGAGAGATATAAAGCAAGATTGATAGCTAAAGGGTACACTCAAACCTACGGTGTAGATTATCAGGAGACCTTTGCTCCAGTCACAAAACTGAATACTGTGAGAATCCTATTATCTTTGGCTGCACACTTTAATTGGCAACTGTTGCAATATGATGTTAAGAATGCATTTCTCCATAGTGACCTAGATGAAGAAATCTACATGAACATCCCACCAGGATTTGAAGGGACTCAGGTAGCAAGGTGTGCAGGTTGAGAAAAGCACTTTATGGATTAAAACAATCACCTAGAGCATGGTTTGGAAGATTTGCAAAAGTGATGAAGGAATCCGGATATAAACAAAGTCAAGGGGATCATACACTCTTTATTAAGCAGTCAGTTACAGGGGGGGTTACTGCTCTTCTAGTATATGTGGACGACATCATAGTAACTGGGAATGATGAGATGGAGAAGTAGGAATTAAAGCGGCAGCTGGTGAAGGAATTTGAGATAAAGGAACTAGGGAAACTGAAGTACTTCCTTGGTATTGAGGTGGCATATTCCACACAAGAAATCTTCATATCTCAGCAAAAGTATGTGACTGATTTGTTGGTAGAAACAAGGAAGATAGATTGTAAACCCGTCTCTACTCCAATGGATCCAAATCATAAGTTAGGTGAGGCTAAAGAAGAACCAGCTGTTGACAAAAGAATGTACCAAAGATTGGTAGGTAGACTCATATATCTTACTCACTCGACCAGACATAGCATACTCAGTGAGCATGATTAGTCAATTTATGCATGATCCAAGGGAACCACATCTTCAAGCTGCTTACATGGTACTACATTACCTGAAAGGCAATCCAGGGAAAGGAATTTTGTTCAAAAGGAGCAATACTCTTACTCTAGAAGCTTATACCGATGCAGATTATGCAGGTTCCCTAATAGATAGAAGATCTACTATATGATATTGTATCTTTCTTGAAGAAAACCTGGTAACATGGAGAAGTAAGAAGCAGAATGTGGTAGCAAGATCATCTGCAGAAGCAGAATCTAGGGCTATTGCGCAAGGCCTGTGTGAGCTGCTTTGGCTAAAGATTATTCTAGATGATTTGAAAGTCAAATGGGAAAGTCCTATGAGACTCTATTGTGACAACAAGTCAGCTATCAATATTGCTCATAATCCTATACAACATGATAGGACAAAACACATCGAAATTGATAGACATTTTATCAAAGAGAAATTGGAGGAAGGATTAGTGTGTGTCTTATGTTTCATCGGGACAACAACTAGCGGATGTTCTAACAAAAGGGCTGAGTAGTTTCATTTTTCAGGGCCTTATATCCAAGCTGGGAATGGAAGATATCTATTCCTCAGCTTGAAGGGGAGTGTTAAAGTGTAAATAAGCTGTAAATAAAATTAGTTAAATTAGAAGAATCTGTTTGAATTTAAATTCCCTGTAGATTCTCCCTATAGATTAGGAGAATCTGTTTGAATTTAAATTCTCTAAAATTAAGGGATTTGATTAGATAGATTTCAGATTTAGAATGATTAAGTTTTCTATTCTTATGTTGTAATCATTCCCTAAAATTAAGGGATTTGATTAGATAGATTTCAGATTTAGAATGATTAAGTTTCCTATTCTTATCTTGTAATCTTCTATATATTTCCTAGGATTGTACACTGAAGATAAATGAATAAAAAATGTCAGCCTTCTACACAAATAGTTATATCTTTTTTAATTATTTCTGTCCATGTTAGTTTAGGTCTATCTCTACCTTTACCTCTACCTCTACCTCTATTATTACCATAAATTATTAAAAAATTACTCTTTCTAATTGGAGCATCTAAAGGTCTTCGTTGTATATGTTCAAACCATCTTAATCAATTTTTTTTTATTTTATCTTCAATTGGGGCTACTCTTATCATTTCTCGTATATGTTTATTTCTAATTCTATCTTTTAAAGTTTTACCACATATCCATCTTAACATGTGCATTTCTATTACATTAATTTATTCACGTGTTGTTTTAATATTGCCCAATACTCTGTTTCATATAGCATAGCTGGCCTAATAGCGGTTTTATAAAATTTTTCTTTCAATTTTAATGGGATACTCGATCATACAATACTTTCGCCGCACTCTTTCACATAATCCATCCTGCTTTAACTTTATAATTCACATCTTCACTTATTTCATCTTTTTTCTAAATAATTGATCCTAAATACCTAAATTTTTCATTCCTTTGTATCTCTTGGCTTGCAAGCTTCATTGCCTCTTCGTTTGTATTTCTACTTTCACTAAAATTATATTTCATGTATTCAGTCTTAGTTTTACTAATCTTAAAACCCTAAGATTCTAAAGTCTCTCTCCAAATCTCTAAATTAGCATTTAATTCAGATTTAGTTTCATCCATCAATACTATATCGCCTACAAAAATGTTTGGTTAATTCATGTATAACTAATACAAAAAGTTATGGACTTAAGGCAAATCCTTGATGCAAACCTATAATAATTGAAAACTCACTAATTTCTTCTATTGTTGTTTTGACAATAGTTATTTCTCTATCATACATATCTTTTATCAATTTTATGTACCTTTTGGTAACTTCTTTTTTCTCTAAAACTCAGCATATTATTTCTCTAGGTACTTTATCGTATACTTTCTCTAAATTAATAAAAAACTATATGAAGATCCTTTTTCTTTTTCCTATACCTCTCCATCAGTCTTCTTAATAAATAAATAGCTTTCATAGTCGATCTTTCGGGCATAAATTCAAATTGATTATTTGACACCAAAGTTTCAGCTCTTATTCGATTTTCTATTACTCTCTCCCATAATTTCATTGTATGACTCATCAACTTAATCCCTTTATAATTTGCACATTTTTTAATATCTCCTTTATTTTTGTATACAAATACTAATATGCTTTTTCTTCAATCTTCTGGTATTTTTTTAGTTGCTATAATCCTATTAAATAAATTGGTTAACCATATGACTTCAGTTTTTTCTAAGCCTTTTCAAACCTTAATAGGGATCGCATCTGGCCCTAATGCCTTTGCATTTTTTATTTTACTCAAAGCCTTTTTAACCTCAAGCATGCTAAATCTACGAAAAAAATTATTTTCATTGTGATTCATAGGTTATTATATCTTTTTACTCTTAAATTTATTAAATTATTTTTATTTTTTTTTAAAATAACTTTTTCATTGTTCTTTTTTCTCTTCTTTTACTAAGACTCTTTCATCTTCATCCTTAATACATTTAATATAGTCAAGATATTTTGTTTTTCTTTTTCTTAGTTTTGTTAGTTTATATATAGTCTTTTTACCTTCTTTCGTATCTAGTCTATTATATAAATTATCATAAGCTTTACGTTTGGCATTATTTACCGCTTTTTTAACTTCTTTCTTTGCATCCTTATACTTTTTAAGACTTTCTTTATCCATAATCTTTTGCCAAATTTTGTAGCTTATCCTTTTAAGCTTGATAGCAGCTTGAACTTTCTCGTTCCATCACGAAGTTTTTTTTCCTAATAGTCCTACTCCTTTTGATTCTCCTAAAACTACTTTTGCTATATTTTTTATGCATTTAGTTGCTTTGTTTCATATTAAGTTGAGACCATTATCTATATTCGTATTCATTTCTTTACTAACTTTTCTTTAAATAATTCTAGTTTTTCTTCTTTTAAATTGTACCATTTAATTTTTGAATTAATAGTTTTACGTTTTACTTTAAATTTTATTTTTATCCATATGTCTGCTACCATTATCTTACGTTATGAAGTTAAACTTTCTTTTGAAATAACTTTACAGTTTTTGCATGTTATTTTATCCACCTTTCTACTTAAGAAAAAGTCTATTTGATTTTTATTAGATCCACTTTTAAATGTTATTAAATGTTCATCTCTCTTTTTGAAACAAGTATTTGCGATTGTAAGATCATACGCCACTGCAAAATCTAATATGCTCACGCCAACTTCATTCCTATCTTCAAATTCCATACCCTTCATGTATCGTTTCATATGCATCCCTCTGTATACCTACATATCCATTAAAACTCCTTCCATATATATCTTTTCTCCTTATGGTATTTCTTGCATTACTTCATCTATGTCTTCCCAAAATTGTTTTATTTTGTTGGTCTAATCCTACTTGTGATGCATATGCACTAATTATGTTAATTATATTATTCTCAATTATAAGTTTTAGTGATATAATCCAGTCTTCTTTCCTAGTCACCTTAACAACATATTCCTTAAACTTTTTATCTAAAATTATTCCTACTCCATTTATTTTTTATGTTTTTATGTTTTTCAGTATAATATAATTTATATCATGTATTCTCTATTTCTTTAGATCTTTTACTTACACATTTAGTCTTTTGTAAGCATATTATATTTACTTTCTCCTAATCATAGTGTCTATCATCTTTATTGCTTTACCTTAGTATTCTTATGTTCCAAGTTGCTACTCTAAGCTGACTATTATGGACTAACTTCTTTACCCGCACTCGTCCATACTGCAGAAACCTTTGCTCACTTATCACTGCACCTAGACGCCAGTACGGCACTCCTTACCCATTTTTAAAACATCTAGGGGTAGATGCAGCGCATCTCTTAACAGGGACATCCTAGCCCTTCACATAGTTTGATTTAGTAGATTCATGTTTTAGAAAATCTAATGAAGTTTTATACTGACTGTCAGCTACCTAACGCAATCATTCTCCTTTACTCGGGCTTGGGATTGATTTTGGTAGAGTTAGAATCTATGCTGTCTCTACTTATTAAATTGGAGCTCATGAGCCGATATCTTCTTGCACAGTACCTTTTTTTTCATGTTTAATTGTGTGCCATGCCACCGTGACAATAATTGTTGCATTTGGTAGATGGACAAAACTTGTATTGTAAAATATGTTGTGGCCGCGTCTGATTTAACATTTAGTCTGTTGAACCATCATTTTTTTTTCTTTTGGTTTTGCTTGAAAAATCTGCTAGTGGTGGGCCCTCTTGCCTCTGTGCATGAATATTTTGGTTTCCACAGCATAAAGCATAAACAACACATATGGGTAGGCAATGCTGTATGCGATTTTCTTTTTGAGGCCTTTATGAAGAAATACTGGAACTTTTTTAGATTATGCATTCTCTATCTGTACTTGTAGATTCTGTTCATCATTGGGACCGCCTACTTTTTCCTCACCAAACAAAGGTCTCTGTTAAAGTGTCTACCCACTCCTAGTCCCACACAAAAATACTTTAGTTACATGCACACCCCACTCGATGCTAGAAATAGACACCAAGTAGGGCAAGATGTCTACTTTGTTGTTTCTTGGTCCCCTCCAAATAAGAATGGCCATAAAGTTTGTATACAAATTAGAGGCCTCTAGCCATTCATTTTGAACTCTGAAGCATGCCTGCTTTCTTAAGCCTTTCTAGTGCATTTGATAGCTGTTAATCTATTTAATCATAGGTAGGATTTCTATCCCTCCCCATTAATAATGAAAGGTTTTGCAGATGCATCTGTGTCATTAATAGGGAACATGGATGGTGTATGTTATTTTGGATAATGTGATTCAATGAGACTAGTGAAAAGATGAGAGGTAATGTATGGTTAAAAAGGAAATTTAGAAGATAAAAGATTTAAGAATTAGTTGGATGTGAACAGGGTAGTTTATGCATTTAATACTTCTTCTGCTTCGTTACATTGAACTAGCAGACACATGGCCACTTAATTATTCTTGACTGGCCTGCCTATTTAAAAATTAGCCATGGTAGTGCTGTGATAGCGCTTAGCTTAAAGGATAGTACGGATGTTTTGTATACTGCGATACACCTGACAGCTGGCACTGATTATTTCCTGAGGAAGTTATATGGGTTATGGGCCTTGCTTGGGATAACATGTCACAGAATCAATAATAATTTCTGAATGAAAGGGATCACCATAGCTAGCTTAGAGGGGGGAACATTAACTCATGATAATATGCTGTCTGAAGGAATCTTTTGCCTAATTTCTTCAGTCAGTGTCATACATAGGTGGCAGGCCATGTTCTACCCATCGATGTAACTGCTTAAGTTGTAAGTATTTTAGTGGTTGAACCATTTTTTGTAGTAGGATTAAAAATATGTTCTTTGATCTACTGATCTTTAACGTATAATACACTTTAATATATTTTAGTTGATCATTGATTAGGTATTTGGATGAGGTTTTCCTGCTGGAAGTACTTACAGAATAATAGCTTGCTCTCTTTCGAACCGTGGGTTCTCTAGTCCAACTGAGAAGATGTTCAATCATCTTAGTAAACTTTATAAACCAATGTCATCATGAGTGACTGAAACTTGCAAATTTAAATCTTCTATGGTTGTTTAATTCCTTATGTGCTGCTAAATTGCTTGCATATTGGTTTTTTATATAACTACATTAAAAATTGGACTCCAATAAGGTGTTTCAATATTTCAATGGTCTAGAAAGTGAACCCACTCTTACACTCTTATCCATCTCAATCGTTTTCCTTTTTTCTCAAGACTAACTACTACCATCTACTCATTTTCAGGGTTTTTTTGACCAATGTTCTAGTTGTTTCTGTGACTAAAACATTTTTTTAACTGTTCCAAACTCATTCTTGTTGATGACATTATGCATGATTAATTTTTACTGTTTGGATGGTCACCATCCCTCATTATCATTTGGTTTATATTGATGTTTGGATGGTCACCATCCCTCATTATCATCAGACCTTTGGTTTATATTGATGTTTGGATGGTCACCATCCCTCATTATCTTCAGACCTCTGGTTTATATCGATGTTCTCATTTGTTGTGTAATAGTTGAAGTGAAGAAATGTTCTGACAGACTACAAGTCAATTCTCTAGATTCTACTCTAGCATCTACAGTTGGGGGTTGGTAGGGGCTAGGCCAGGATTTTTTATATTTTAGTCAATAGTTGATAATGTTATCTCGGTTGGATGAGATGATAATGGCCATTCAAGTTAGAATATGAGGAATGGCACACATGAGGAATGGCACAAATCATAGTTTACTTGATTCAAGTATGGTTGATATTGTTGGTGCTATCAGATGTGCGTTCTTTGTTGTCGCACTTGCCGAGGTCTCCATAGACAGGGCGCTGACAGCTTTGTCTGTTGGAAGTCTATTATCATCTTTGCCCCAATTCATATATATGTTGATGGCATGGTTGTTACAAGGAGCTGTACCCTATCTTTGCTGCTTGGTACATTATCAGGAGATACAAATCCCTGGGTTTAATCTATGTTGTCAGGCACTACAAATCCATGGTCTGATCCTAATAACTTATCATCTTTTAACGTACAAGATGGCCAGAGACCCTGTCAGTAATTTTTGAAAGCTTTTGTGTGTCTGAAGATGTTTTTGTTTCCAGTTGATTCATCCTTTTGTATGAATTTGCACGAAGTGCTAGAAAAATTATTAGGTAGGTGCAACAGTGAGTAAGCCGTCCTTGACCAGATAACTGAGCGTTGGTTACACTGATGGTTGTCTGATAATTTTATGCAAGTCCTTGAGGATGGAAGCAATGGAGATCCAGTAAGTAGGATCCATTGAGACAGCCCCAGGTGGATATGCTTGTTTATTCTGTATTTGAGGAAAATCTAGCTGGCAATGTGTCGACGATATCCCCTCCATTGGATGGCAGCAACCATAAGATGGAAGCGCAAAGGCAGGTGTGTCGATTCATCAGGGGCCCTAGGAGGGTCGAA
This sequence comes from Calamus simplicifolius, assembly GCA_900491605.1. Taxonomy (NCBI): domain Eukaryota; kingdom Viridiplantae; phylum Streptophyta; class Magnoliopsida; order Arecales; family Arecaceae; genus Calamus; species Calamus simplicifolius. Next base: position 1,783,037 of record UESW01003983.1, on the reverse strand, counting down.
GGTGCACTCATAACCTCGTCTAATTCTGACGTTGTTTTAAGCTACTGAGAGTGCATGACAACTTACTACTTTAATGCATGTGCTTTCATCTTGAAACAGTTAATGATGCGATCATATATATATATATATATATATATATATATATATATAATATCAGCCTTTGTAATTGGAGACACGTAATTTTCAGACTCCACAAGACTTTTCCAGGTGAAGCTTCACTCCTGCTGGTTTCCATTATATCCAGGATCAATTCATGCTTGAGATTTTGAAAAGCAACGAACAGGAATATCTGCTTCACTCTTCACTGCTTCATCTCGTTGATGGCTCCTTCCTTGCTCCCTTTTTCCTCTGAGTCTGTTTGCTCAAACTATTATTTTATAAATAAAAAAAATAGCGGACAGGTCATAAAGCCTTCCTGGATGAGGTGTCGTTATATATTTGTTGCTGAGCAGTGTTGCCTGACACTGCTACAGAGGATGTGCTTAATGGAAAGACCGATCATGCCGTATGGGGTACTGGTGGCTCGTCTCCACAAGTTTCACCACTTTAATATCGATATCCCAGCTTAGAATATTCCTCTGGAACCACTACAGGAGAAGGTGCTCGTTTTGGCGGGCCCTCACCTCTGTGCGCACTGCATCCACGCAGCATGAACTCTGTGAGCTAAATGGAGGAGAGTTACAAAGGCTGCCAATTTGGGTGGCAATGCTTTTTGGCGGCCTTTTTCCGAAGGCCCCTGCGGACAAATTCGTGTGCCTTGCTTATTGAGACTCTGGTGAGTTTTAGTGACCAGGGTGGTGCTCTCTATTTCATTGCTGGACCCACTGCAGAAAATTTGTGGTCAGGAAAGCCTCTTCGGTATGGCCCTCTCCCTCCGTTGGCAGCCCTGCACCTAAAGCTGCGGCGATGAGTGCTTCCACTCCTGCATTTAGAACCATTAGAGGTGATGATCAACTAGGACTGGGTCTGTACTTGGATGTTTCCTGGTCTCCCTAAAACCCCCTCGACAGACACACTATTTAGGCATTTTGAACAGTTTCATATATATCATGCTACATACGATCATATAAGTTTTCTCATCGGTTTGTGAAGAGGGATAGCGACATGAAATGGTTCAACAGCTGGAGCGAATTTGCAATCGATGGGCGCTGGTTGATGACCGAGATTGTTTCTCGGTTTTGGAGGGGATGGCGACATGAAGTGGTGGTGGTTTAGAGTTATTCCTATCACATAGCGTTGGTGGATGGAGGAGTGCTGAAAGGATAGCGATACTTTTATATCCCATGAAAAGGCCAGAAGTCTCAAACGGTAAGATAGTGTTTGAAATAAGGAATAAAAGAAAATATTTCTTGGATATCTTCTTTTATTCCCAAAAGTCATAACTATAAAGAATAGTTAAGAATAAAGTTAATTAGATTAAGTTAAGATAGTGTTTGAAATAAGGAGTTTTCTTGGATCTTCTTTTATTCTCATAACTATAAAGAATAGTCTAGAAATGCAGGAATAACTGGTTATCCATTCAAATAAGAGTAAAAAAAAGTTATTCTATAAATTTACTTTTTTGCATTTGATATGATCAATGAGATAGCCAAGAGATATTCCTAAAAATAACCAGGATAAATTCTATTCTGTATATTTATTCAGAGATAATATTTTTTTCTATCTAACACTACCTACTAAAAAGTGGCTCCTACGTGGCTCTGGAACAAGCACGTCAAAGGAAAAGAGAAGCATCTTCTGCGGTACTAGTTTCACTGGAGTTTGTGACCTTTATCCTCGCCTGAATGAATAGAAAGATAGGTTCACGGTCCCTATCATTAAATGTCTTCTTTAAGTCTAAAATCAGGTGACATAAATTAGTGAGTATTCAGCTACACTATTTGATCATCCGAACCATCTGATGCGCGTCGCATTTCTCATCTCTGTCGTTGGACTTTATCCTGAACTTTTTGCCAGCGGCTTGCTTGGAGGATAATTTACCTATGGATAGGGATGGGGAGATGCCTAACACCTTGTCGCATCCTGATTGATGAGTGGTGTATGGCTCAAGAAAACATTCAGCACCCAATATTGCAGCAGCATCGTTAACTCGGAGCTTGGAAAAATCGAATAAAGCAAGCAGAAGGCATTAACAATATAATCTCAAAATTTTCAGGAGGGCAAACAACCTCATGATAAAAGGTTTGGTGCTCTCATGTCTGAACGTGGTCGATGGCCCGTTCGTTCTTTTTCTTTTCGTTATACAACACATGCAAAGCAATTCATTCTGTTCTAACCACTCTAAAAAAAAAAAAAAGGAGTTTCTGTTAGACTTTGCGTGTGGATGCAATAATCTCTCATGCATGATGGAAGTCATGAAATACAGCAAAACCAAGCCAAGGTGGTATGGGCAACGTTGTCTGTGGCTCTTATCTGCTGCTCTCTCAGGGCGTGGCATGTCATCACATAGAGCATAATGAGACAACAAACTTGTCCAACATTGCGACATTTTTGTTGCCATATAGAATAATATCTCATTTGATATCATAACCTAACCTAACACTCACTGGTGTCGTCATATTTAATATAGGAATCAGGAACATCTTGCTGCTGCTTCATGGTGCAAATATCTCCATGAAAAGTAATTAAGATAGTTTTCGAAACAAAGAGAAAGAAAGATGCTTCCAGCTAAAGGACAAGATCATCTCCATGCGACCTTTAGCAAACACAGCAGTGGGCCGCTGCTGCAAGGAAGAATCATCACAAGTTGATTCAAAACAAAATTTGAGCGAAATTTGGTTTCACCTATTCATGATTTATCCCATGCACCTCCTCTCTCTTGAGTCTTGACCTTTTTTCATCTAGGAACAATTAACCAAAGAGCAAAACAGCTAATAAGCCCATGTAGGGCCCACCCTGTACAAAGCAGCAGCCCAAACTAAGAGGGGCGTTCTCACATCCGAGAACGAGAAGAAGTCCCTTCAAGCATCCATCCCTTCCCCTTGCTCGCTCATCATCGACAACTTGGAAGCAACAAAATGACAAGACTTGATCTCCCCCCACCACCTCTCCTACTCCAAGTAACATGGATCCAGCCTGCAGATTAATACGATAGTATTGTCTTGTCCTCCTTGGACGCTTTGCTTCTATATATATCTATTACAGTTATCATACTAGTCTAGCTCCACGCCATCTCCTATCAGACCCTTTTTCTCATCGTCAGCTATAACTCCTCCGTCCTCCGAATTAGTCAGCTTCTTTGCCCTCAAAGCCTCCACCTCCCAATCCGTCCTCCCCAACACCACCACCAGCACGGAGACCACGCAGGCCACCTGGGCAGACAGCAGCCCATACCACAGCCCGCCGAACCCCACCCGAAGCCAGAAGGCGAGGCCGACGGCCACCGGGGTGCCGACGAGGTAAAACGACAGCAAATTGATCCTCGCCCCGACGGCGGGCCTCGCAGTCCCCCGCAGAACACCGCACCCGTCGTTTGCGGGCAGTTGCCGAGCTCGCACAGCCCCATGAGAGGCATCACGGCCGCCGCGAGGCTGACGACGGATGCATCCTTGGTGAAGAGGCTGGCCCACTGCTCGCGGAACATCACGGTCCACACCACATGGATGATGCCGATCACCAGCGCGCAACCCAGCGCCACCAGCGCCGCCAACCTCGCCCGTCGGGGCTTGCCGGCTCCCAGCTCGTTGCCAACCTGCATTCATCCATGATTAGACGACGTCTAAGCAGCAACCAAGATACTGATGGACGATAACAAATAGTTAATTACACGTACTAGAGTTTTATTTTAGAGCAAAGAAAATTAAGCAAGCAAGCAACAACAACACTAGGGATAGAGATGAAGGTGGGAATCGATGCCAATGGAACAGTGTGCGTGGAATGCTACATGATCTGATGGGATCTGCTAGCAACGGTACAACTCCTACGTGGCATGATACGTTTGAGTGGGAACAACAAAGGCTACGAAGAGCTTAATATTCATATTCCCCTCGATCTCTTTTAGGAGTAGTGGAGTCCAGCGAAATGTTGATGCGTTGTTGTTACACATGGTATGGTATGGTATGGTGTGATATGATGCCATTCAACGGTAAGATGCCTCGGCGGGATCACCGTATGAACTCCCGAGTGTAAGAACCAGAAAGCACGACTTTTGACGCACCCGTGTGGAGACGCAGGCGGCAAGGGCCATGGGGACGGTGTACATGAGGCTGGTGGTCTGGATGAGGACGGCGGTGGCGCCGACGGCGACGGTGGGGTCCGGCAAGTAGCCGGCGAGTACCGTCATGATCTCGTACCACCACCACTCGAGGCACACCCCAGCGCAGCTCGGCAGCGCCAGCCGGAGCACCGGGGCCAGCCCCCCCAGCGCCTCCCGCGACCACCCCCGCCACGTCAGCTCGCACACGCGCCGCCACCGGAGGTACATCACCAAGAACACCGCCATGTTCAGGTTTGTCGCCGCCGCTGCCAGGGCCACCCCGGGGATCCCCAGCCCCAGCCCGAACGCCAGGAACGCGCTCAACGGCACGTGGAGGGCCACCGCGAGCGCCGAGCACGCTGCCATCGGCCGCGTGACCCCCTGGGAACGGAGGAACACGCGGAGCGGCTGCAGGAAGGCGTTGGTCACAAGATCCGGGAGGGAGTAGAGGCAGTACGACGCGGCCGCAGCAGTGATGGCCGGGTCCTGGCCCAGATAGACCAGGATGGGGCCGAGATTGATCCAGAGCAAGGAGATGGGGACGGCGGCGAGGAGGAGGAGGAGGATGGTGCGCTGCAGGGAGAGATATAAGGTCCCAATTGCGGGAGCCGTAGCCCTGGGAACAGAGGGGTTCCAGGCCGGAGGCGAGGCCGAAGAGGACGGAGTAGCCCGTTATGTTGGTGAAGCCGATGGAAAGCGCGCCGCCGGCGAGCTCAAGCCGGCCAAGCCGGCCGAGGCAGACCACCGAGACCATGGCCCGGAGGTACACCACGCAGTTCATGGCGGTGATAGGCAGCGCCATCCCCCACAGCTCCCGCAACTCCTCCGCCACCCTCCTCCCCATCGTCGTCCACCCCACGCCGCCGCCGCCGGCCTCCTCAACGTCCCTCCCCTTCTCCTTTCCTTCCGCCATTCTCGAGAGCAGGGGAAGACGAAAAGAAGGGGTTTTTTATATATATATATATTTCCCTTTATTTTCCACCAAGGTTCGGCCCGGGGCCTTTGGGGAGGCGGGGTTTAAAAGGAAAGCGGGCGGTGAGTAGTCATTCTAAACCAATCTCGTCAACCGGGCGGTGACGGGACCACTGAGCGTAGGGCCGTGGGGTCTACGACCTAACTGTTGGGCGGCGGATGGCGGCGAGCACTGGTGGCACTAACGAGCGGCAGTAGAGGGGTGGGGTTTGGCACGTGCGAGGGACAGCGACGTTATGGGGGAACCCAACGGGGTGGTGACGCGTGGCGGGTGTCGTTTTGCGGAGACTTTACGGTGCTTTTGGATTTTGGGCTTGGCCGAAGGGTCCGCCAGGGCCGGTCCGGAAGACCGCTACGGTTCGTAATTTTGCGATGGAAAAGTCTTCGTGAGATATTCCTTAAATTTTGATGAAATAAACTATATATAACTTGATATGATATGATACGATAGAATGAAATGACTTGATATGATATATAAGACTTGATATGATAGAACAAAATGCTATAGCATAGATATCATTCTAAATTTTAATATAGAATATATTAATATTTATTCAACTTTTTTTTATAATTTATGTAGCGATTTCTAAATGGATATCATAATTTTATAACTATGATCTCATAAATTTATAACTTGAATAAATATTGTAATTTTATAACTAAGTGCCATAAATTTATTTCATAAATTTTTTTTGACTTTCTAACTAAATATTTTAATTTAATAACTATGATGTATAATTTTACAATTGAAATATCATCTTAAATTTTGACATGACGTGCATTATATCTATTCAACTTTTTTTAAAAAATTTATGTACAGATATATTTTCTGAATAGATATCGTAATTTTATAACTACGATATCGTAAATTTATAATTGGGATGTCATAAATTTTTATTTTTTAATAAATATTTTAATTTTATAACTATGGTGTCCTAATTTTACAATTGGATGTCATATTAAATTTTAACATGATGTGCATTAATACTTTTTTTTAAATTTATATATACATATTTTCTCGTAATTTTATAACTACCGTATTATAAATTTACAACTGTATTGTAATTTTTTTTTACTTTATGAACAGAATCATAATTTTACAATTGAGATATCTTAATTTTTTTTGTTCAAATATTATAAAGCCGTCTTAACATTTTGAATTGATGTAATAATTTTATAACTATAATATCATATTTTATAATTAAAATATTTTAATATTTTTTAAAAAAAATAAACTATTTCATTAGATACCATTTATGAATCCATTCTTATTATTTCATTCTATTGCATTAAGTCATATATAAAATATATATAAATTAATAAAAAAAATTAATGCAGCTCATGCCTTTTATATATATATATATATATAAGTTTTGCTTTTCTTTGACGATCGTAGGTGTGGGCGCGATTAGTTTTACATATTATTATAATTGTTAGTTGTTCAATGACATGAATACGTGCTAGCTGTTTAATTGTCATGTCTTGCTTTTTTATGACTAAAAAGGCGATGTGATAGATCGAAGGGCGCCGCACCGTTCGTTCGGATTCAATAAACTCATCAGTCTCTTTTAAAAGCAATCCTAACGGTCTCTAAAATATGTCAGCAATTCCATTGATGGGTACCATTTTGGTTCCGGTTTGACAAGTCGTTTTTTAAATCGATGTTTTTTTTTTCATCGATTTTAAAATAAAAAATAAAAATATTATAAAATAATGTTAAAGTAAAAAAATATTATTTTAAATAATATTTTTTGTTTTCATCTTATCTTCTCTGTTTCATTCCGTTAGTGCTGACGGGACGAAGAATCGCATAAAAATTAATATTTAGAGTGATGATTTAAATTAAATCGTTATTTAAAATGATAATTTTAGTCAGCAAAAATTATCACTTGAGTAGTATTTTCAGTGTAAAAATCATCGCTTAAAGTAGTGATTTTCTTGCTATTATCACATTGTATTGCTGAAAAATATAAAAATTTATTATTCATTTAAACCTTTTCAAAAAAGAAACTCACATCTGCATTGAAGTCACCGTTATTCTAATCCTCAAATAAATCGCTTTTCGAAAACGAACCCTCAATAAATCCCAATAACCCTTAAAGATTCATTTAAACCGCACTAAATTTTGTAACTCCTCAAATCTTGTAACTCTTAATAAGCTATCAATACAAGAGAAATTATCGTTTGACGTAACTCTCAATAAGCAATCAATACAAGAGAAATCACTATTTGAAGTGGTAATTTCATGAATAATTTTTATGTCATCCTTTTCGCTCTATGGTCCTAACTCTTAATAAGCGATCAATACAAGAAAAATCATCATTTGAAATGGTAATTTCATAGGTGATTTTTATGCCATCCTTTGCCCTATCAGTCGTCCTATTAGTGCTAACAGGGTGAAGCAAATAGAAATAAGATGAAAATAAAAAACATCATTTAAAATATTATTTTTTATCATAATATTATTTTTATAATATTTTTATTTTTTATTTTGTTATTCTATATTTTGACACCGGCTTGAAAACCGACTCCGGTTTGGCACGCATGCCGTGATTTGTCGCGTCCACCCTGTTGATTTTCTGAATCGCACCTGACACTCCTTGTCTACGTACTTTTTCGTTTATTATATATTGAAAACTCCTCTTCGAAAAATATATATATATAATAAGACCTCTTGGGATGACAGGAAAAGTCTCGATCGTTGTTTATCCCTCACAAAATAAATAAATAAATAAAATTTTAAAATTAAAAATTATAATTTTGATTTTTTTAAAAATAATAAATAAATATTTTACTTTAAATCCTTTCTTCCCTCAATTTCTTTTTCATTTATGGCTCATGCTAAACATGTGTTGCAGATCACTTAAATATTGAAGCTTCTTACCCTCGACCTCAAATGCATTTTTTCCTTCATCTCTAAACATTATTTTTTATTCTAACTCTTTTCAAGAATATTTCTTGCTACTAATAATCTCATACTAAGTAATAAGGATTAGAACTAGCACATACAAATCGATTCATATGATAAAATAATGGCCATCGACAAGAAAATCAAATTAATTAGGAAATCATAGTTCTTTTAAATCGTCAACCGATAAGCTAAGTTAAGTAAAGCTTTGAAAATTTAAAAATTAAGTTTGAAAATCTAAAATTTTAATTTAATTCTCTCAAGTAATTAAAGATATATTTTTAGGCTATAATTGTGATTTTAATTTTCACAAGGATTCTAATTATAATTCTCTTACCTTTTTTTCCCACTCATATAACTACACATTGTAAATTATATGCCTAATGGCTACATCCCCTTATAGGTCCTCTATTAGTTCCATCAAATTTTCATATCCCTTGAACATCAATATTATGAGGAATTTTATAATGATAAAACTTTCTCTTTTAAAAAGATGAAGAGCATCAATTTATCTTCATTACGATGACAATCCAAACAATAAGAATAAGAAGCTCAACTTAGCATATGCTTTATGACAACAATATGATGACTTATTTTGTTTCATGACTATTTAAATAATAAGAAGAAAAAGCTCAATTTAGATTATGTCTCGTGACAGCGGAACAAACTTATTTAAGCTCAATTCGTAAGATCCCTTACAAAAGAAATTCATGTTTGTACCACAATTATGGCCTACTCTAGAAAATCATTTTGATATTAAGAAAGAGAGTTTTCTATTTAGTTATAATTACAATATTTATACTCTAAATAATTTCTGTACTCTTGATGATTATTTATATAAATTCAAATATTTTAGATTGTTCACTAATGAATAGACTCATAAGCTATTGGTTGTTCAAAGAGCTCAAGCAAGGATCAAGTTTTTATAAATTCTATTGCAGCTATCCATGCTACCTTCTTTAGAGAGAGTTTTCCAAGTTCAAATATATAAATCTAAAAACAATAACGGTATAAACTTCATAATTTGATGTTTTTCTTAGTCAAAAATAAAAATAAAAATAAAAAGCTAGAAATCAAAAATCTAAACAAGAAGATGGAATTTTTAGTAGCTCTTTTAATGATGCACATTGAAATTTGGAGAAAAAATATTAATTTTTTCTAAAAATTTTATTATATTTCAAACTTGTAATAAGTGAAGCACTAAACTATCTAATGTTGGCATCGATTCAATCATGCACTACTCCAAACAAAAGACAATCTTGAAGCATTGACGGCAACTTCTTTGTCTAATAATCATTAACGAAATTAGTTTGCAAATAGTGATGCTCTGTGTCACATAATGGACAATGTAAAAAAAATTTATAATACTTACCTTTATAGTAGTTTTGATTTTATTATGATACGAAATGATCTATATCTTCCTAAAAGTCTCATAGGAGATATTGTCTATAAGACTATACTATATATAAATTGAAGAATTTAAAACTTGAAATATAGACAAATGACACCCTTGAAAGATTTAAAACTTATTTTCTACCAAAAGGTACGATGATGTGGATGAACTTGATGTTTTAGAGACATTTTTCCTTATTATTAGGTTTGGTACTTTAAAAGTTATTCTTAGACTTTTTATAATAAAGAATAAAATATAATATAAATGGATATTAAAATTTCCTTTCTCCATAACAATCATGTCTATTTAGCATTTATGGAGTAGCCATCAAGATTTATAATTTCAACCCATCAATCACATTGTTACCACATCAATAAAGCTCTTTATTATCCGAAAGAAATGCCTCATGTTTGATTTGATGCATGCAACTCTTTTTTACTTTCATATGATTTTTTTCTTTTTTCTTTTTTTTGGGGGGGGGGGGGGGGTCTATTTGTTCATAATTTTAATCAAGATAGTTTTATGCTTTTAATTTATACCGGTGATATAATTCATATTAATAATAACTATTTATTTCTTTTTATATTTACTTCTCAACTTAGTAAGATTTCTTCACTATTCTCTTGAAGTACTTATATTCCATAATTTTAGAGATTGATAGCCTAGGGGCAACCTAAACGGAGGACGAATTGGATTTCTAAAACTTAAATTAATTCCTAATTAAATATGATACAATGAGAATGCCAAATATAAAACTATACAAGAGTAGTGCAATAGAAAATTAAAATAATAGTAAGTAAATAAAGAATGAAAAAGTAAATGAAGCATAATATTTTTAGCATTCATTATCTACATCGCACTCTCCAAAACTTCTACTTGTAAATTTTATTATACCAATCTTTCTAACCTGATAAAAATCAAAACCTTATACTTCTTCTTAAGAGTAAGACTTACAAGTTCCAATCAAGCTCAAAGAATACTTCTCTTTGAAGACAAGAGAATAAGAAATACCGATAAGAATCTATATTTAGAAATAAAGCTCTAAATTTAAGAAAAGAAAGAATATGCGCTCAAGACTCAAAAATTCATTTTCACAAAGATTTACCAATGATGTTTAATCAATTTTTTTATGCTAAAACTAATCCCAAACCTTTAGGTAGTGTTTGAAATAGGAGATATCTTATTCCCAAAAGCCATAACTATAAGGGATAGCAGAGAATAAAGTTAACCAAAGGTATAATCCATGGTTAACCATGGGATATCCCTTAATTTATTCCCTAGAAAATGTAGAAATAGCTGGTTATCCCTTCAAATAAGAGTAAAAAAAGGTTATCATATGGATTTACCTTTTTGCATTTGATATAATCAATGGGATAGCCAAGGGATATTCCTAGGGATAGCTAGGGGATAAACTCTATCACGTACACTTATCCATGGATAATATTTTTCCTATCAAACACTACCTTAAATATATAGTGCTAAAAAAAATGTATACGTTGGACCATTAAAGCAGCTCCAACAATCATCTAAAATATAATCATTGGGGCTGTGAAAAGCTCCGTGGCCCAACTACTACATGCTAGGCTGGTTAGCCATCGGTCTACTTATAATCAATTGGCATAGCCTATTCAGATTGACCATGGGATGGAATAGAACGATGGTTTTTAGTACTATTTTTTGGTATACTATCTTGATCAACCGCACCTATATTTTGATCAACTACTCCTATTATGTTTTAAATTTTTTTGATTATTTTTTATTCATTTTTTATCTAAAATTCCTTCAAATTGATTTTAATGATTCTTGAGCCTTGTGTACAAACTCTTCTATCAAGTTTTAATAATAAGTCATTAGGAAAATGAAAAACTATAATTAGAACCTTTACCCTGGGATGTTCTTGTATTGGTTGGTTATTAAATTTGGTCATATTCTTCTCTTGACTTTCAATTTTGATTATAACTTAAAATTTTGCTATATCAGATATGTACTGAAACAAATGTTTGTCATTTGAGCTTAACTATATTATCGCATCTATCTATCATTATGAAACTAAACATATTATTAATCCTTTAATTAATATCTTATTATCATCAAAATGTATATTATTAACCCTAATGAGATCCCTTCTCTCTCGATATCACTAAATTAAGACCATCCTTAAGAAAGCTTAAATGTAAAAGTTCAAGCTTGTTTATGCTCTTATGGCCCTAAAAATCAAAACATTCTCTCTTCCAACCATCCGTAACCCACAACATTATAGATGCGTTAGGGTACTTCAAAATCAAACTCTCTCAAAGTCATATCTTCCTTCTTTTCATGAACTTTGCATTTCAATTCATGCAAAAGCCTTTTGAAGATCACTGGCAGCTTTTCAAATGGATTCTCCATTATTAATGCAGCATTAGTAATATTGAATTCCATATCTCATCTCAATCAAATCGTCATTTTTTCTATTCTAATTGCACAATTTGTCACTTCCTTATCGATCAACCATAGGTATTGTACTTTTTTTTTGGGTTACAAATTGCTTCATTTTAAAGTACAAAAAGCAAAGCATTATTTCATGTTCAAGTGCCAAAGCCCAAAATTGCTCAATGGCATCCCATTGGACTCACTCGGCAAATATTAATTATTCTTTGTGACCTTAACATCTATCTAGATTGACCTTCTCAATTATTTCATTTTGATATCACTGCACAGCATGTAATATTAATTCTGTATTCCATAGTTGATCAAATTTTACTCAATTAGATTATAATTGTAAAGGAAAAGGATGTTAAGGATAACTTAATGACTCGTTATATGCTTGCAAGGCAATAATTGGCAAATTCTTCATGAATCTACCATCTCAAGATACATTCTATCTTTATATTTCGATCTCAGCCTTCATATTATTCCTCAATCAAGTTTGAGAGGAGTTAAATAAGGAAACCAAGCTATTGAACATGCAAAAATTAAAGTTAAGAATTCAAATGCAAAAAAATTGAAATTTGAATTCTGACTCTTTCAAATGATTGATAACAAAATTAAGCTGAATCAAAATTTAAAAATTCAAGAATCAAAACTGAAATTTAAAATTTAATTCTAATCTTCCAAATAATTGAAGAAAGATTTACCTGCTCCAATCATAGTTTAAGTTTCCATAAATACAACACAAGCCATATATTTTGTACCTTAAGAAATGTTATGAATGAATTTTAAAATCTCTCAAAAATTTCTTTTCCTTTATTTTGTGCATAACTTTAAATCAAAAAATTCTATATATATATTTTTTGGAAAAGGCTTTCCATGGTAGCGAATCTATTAATTTATAGAACGACTCTCTTACAAGATATTCTTTTATTTAAGAAATATGGAATCTCAATAGCATTAAAATCATAAAAAGTTAAAAATAGAACTAGAAAGCAAAGTTATCGAGACAATTGAGAAAAGACATCTCAACCTTCTATCATCCTCTTTCTTGTCTAAAAAGGTCACGTTCACGCTCTGCTACAGTACTGCAAAGCAGATGTCAGGATCCAGTATCGAGATATATATATATATATATATATATATATATATATATATATATATATATATATAAATAAATCATAAGTTGATCTAACCGGATCTTCCATTTGGTAATCTATTAATTAAACGATGATATTGATCATGTGCTAATTTTTAATGGAGGATCTCCTTCCATTCTTATTCTCTGATTTAAAGTTGACTACTTTTATTCACAGGTTATCGGCAGGCCTTGGATCATCATATAGAACTTTCACGCAAATGTCTCTGCCAAAGATTTATCCATGAATCACGGGAGAACAGCACTTAAGCAACACATTTGTAACAAGACAACATGCTAGAGTAGTTTTCTAAACAGGTGCTTTTTTGCACAGGTTTTAAAATAATAAAATAGAAATCAAAGATATTAAAAATAGTATTAAAATAAAAAATATTATTTAAAATGATATTTTTTGCTTTCATGTCATCGTCCTTGTCAATAGACAGAGTAGAAATAGCCACTTAAGTGAAAAATTCAAATGGGTTGAAATTGCCGTCTAAGTGAAATAGCCACTTGAAGTCGCTACTTGAAGTGGCGATTTCAATTCAATTGGGCCTTTCTTACATATTTTCTCAATTCTCGGATGATTCGAGCGCGATCCCTTCTTAAACTCTCAGAGCGTTCCAGCGATCCTAACCCTCTATTATCTATTATCTTGTTATATCTATTATCAAGATAATAGATATAACAAGATAATTCTGATTGTTATATCTATTATGTTGTTATAGATAATAGATATAACAAGATAATTCTAATTAACAAGACAATAGATATAACAATATAATTTTGATTAATAAGATAATATATATAACAATATAATTCTGATTGATACTGAATCATTAACCACCACGTAACCCTCTTTTGATTTGCTAGAAGATTATGCGAAGGCCATCGGTTTCAAAAAATTACTTCCAAAATGCTACGCCAATATCTTATTATTTCTGATAAATTCTCTACCTTTCCGATGCCAAGGCTATGCCAACTTATTATTTTCGGATGAACCGCCCATCTATGAACTGCACCAGCCCACCATGAATCCACCCATCCAAAACGAGGAGTTTCTTTTCTTCTTCTTCTTCCCATTCCTTTTGGCAAAAAGCATCGATACTAACTACCCATTATTTCTGCAGCAATATTTGAAATTTTCTGAGCTTGAATCTACTTTGCAATGCACAACCAAAGCATGTAGTAGTGGCAACTTTTAACTGGACCTGTTGACACGTCCACATCCGCCCTTAAAGGATCGAGTCTGGAGTGACCTTTTGGTGACAAAACGACATGCAGGCCTGAAAGAGAAACCTGGCAAAAGATCAGGTTGAGGTTGATCATTAAGGCCTGAAGGGTTGACAAGATGGATCGTGGAAAAGGAGAACAAGAGGGACCGAAGTTGGCATTCTTTTTTAGCCTTCAAATCTTCAGTTCAAACTTTCAAAGATAAGATTTCTTTGGTTTTTTTTCGCTTGGATACCGAAATATAAGCTTAGCTGACAAATATGTAGCCAAATCTCTTGACCCAAACTTTTAATTGACATAACTCGGCCATAAGAAGTAAAGATTTATTTAGATTGGACCGGATATCATAAACTAAAGGTGACGCTGTGTCCTCTTCTCTTTTTAGTACCTGTTGTTCCACACACCTGCGGCACTTTTGAGTGACAAGAATTTATAAGGTCGAACCAAGCAAACTAGATTTTATCAACTGAAAGCCATGCAGTTGTGGGTTAAATTATTCTCTTAATCTGTCACTCCCACCTAAAATATTATTTAAAAAAGAGTCATAATTAATCAAGCCATTTGCTACTCCCACGTAGCTTTACTATTGAGATTAGCATAAATTGCTTTGCAAATATATTCATGAGATTGATTTAAATCTTGCTCAAATATTTGCAGCATAAATTTCTTGAACCAACCTGAATTTGATCCCTCGAAATCTCTTCTGAGTTGAGGAGTACTGGCCCAAATCAAGACCGGCCCCCTCAGATGATCTCCACCGGCAAAAAGCAGGTGGAGATTTAATATTTAATGAAAACCAAATTAATAGCCGTCATGTGGTCCTAATCCGATCGGAATACTTCTATTCCTTCTTCTAATGGCCTAGGCCTTTTCAACTTGCATTTAAAGAGCACTTACTTTGATATATTCTTTGACTAAGCGTTGCATGCAAGAATAGACAGCCATTGGTGGTGATGATTTGCTGCATGCGCGAAGATCTTATATCTCCTCAATGTGAGGATATTGTATTATAATCGAATCCACTGGCCGGTTTATTTCGAAGTAGAAAGGTCTGGATTCTTTGCACTCTTACAGTGTTTTGATCTGCTTTTTTTAGAAAACAACCTCGGTCCATTTCGTGGCCTTAGTGGACCCTTATTAATGTTGAGAGTTTGAGTCGACTTCCATGTGATATATGATGGATAAGCACATGAAACTCTATCCCTTGTTGTTAGGAGAGCTCACAAACAAATTGTTCTTATAAAATCCTCTATGTTTTTCCTCTTGTGATTCAAATAGTACTGTGGTCCAAGACCTCGTCTGCATGGTTTATCATTTAAAACCGCACCCTAGCTACGTAAGGATAAGTTGGACCAGCTTATTGGTCAATTTGGATAAGGTGTTCATTAATATGATGGCAGTCCAGACTTTGAGGCACTCTGATCCTTTATTTAAAAAAAAAAAATCTTAATCTCTTCCATTTGTTATATATATATATCTTCAATGTTTGGCATGAATGCGATTCCTTGGAATGAGATGCATGACTCATAAAATGATGATATTCTTGGTGGGGGTGCGAGTAAAGATATGATACAATGCATGAGATGCGGGTGGTGTAGTTGAATGGTAAAGATATTGCAGTATTACTGAAGATTATTGGGTTGCTGATGGCCTTTCATGTGAATGATGACGACCAAGAATCTCCTCCTTTTTGCCCTCTCCTCCTACTAATTGACAATATTTCAATGGCATATATAGGTTGTTCAAGCAAAAGCCTAGAAGCACCAAAAACCTAGCTTTAGGCATCTTATTAGCAAATATTCGAGGAGCTAGACATAAAGGTCTATTCATGTACATATTGACGATAGGAAATGACTTTGTGCATCGCTCTTGGTGCATGAGCACATGCATCAGGCGTGGCTATTGGCCGCGCGGCCAATGATGCTTCTAGTGTGTGCTTTCTGCAGAAAGCAGGAAGACTTTTCCTTAACGATAAGTTTTCTAGATGGTGATGATACCCATACCCAAACCCAAAGCACTGGAAATGGATGATGACCTTGTAGCCCTATGCTAAGCAATCGGTTTAGCCATTGCTGTCCACCGAAAAAAAAAAAAAAAAGTAGCTAATCCCCACTCATATATTCTACTTGGAGCCAGGATTCCCTCATGGGCACAGTGTATCATCATTATCAAATTTCCTTAGCCATGTGCCTCCAATGTCATAGAAAATGTGGGCCTGTTCGACATGAATGAAACTACTCCTTGAGCCCCCAACTAAACTAGAGATCGATTCACCTATGAAAAATGTTATCGAACTACCGCAAAATGTGAATCATTTGTGTCGGGTAGTGCGAGACCTTAGTTGTTAAGTGCTTTCTTGATGTCTATTTAGGATAATGTTTTCTAAGTTGGCAGGGAAGTTGGACGCTGGTCGTCTAGTAGGACCGGAGTTATCCTATGTTGTTGCATTCTTTTTATGCACCTCATCTCATGTATTCAAGTAATTTTTATACATATATACACTACTTTAATCCAACTCTTAGACATAGACATAGATAGGTTTTTGGGTTGCCATTCTAATGCTTTCTCCTTGGCAAACTCACATTGGCTTGGTATATTAGAAGAGTTGCTCGAGCTTGGCTCCAGTTTAAATAAGCTTAATTCGAATGACCTGAGTGTTGATGGGTGTATGTTGGTAAATGGTGGCTACCTAATGAATCAGACTGAGGCTAGAGTTTCACTCTATGTCCTTAAAATAATTTTGTCTCGTAATGGTGCTTACGGTCAGTATGACGATTGTCTCCTAGGATACAACAGTCTCTTTTTGATGAAAGCAGCACTATAATTCACCAAAAATATCGAACCAAGAATGCTACTCTCTTTTCAATGACTATTGCTATACTATCCTTAGGAAAGTATGCAAATGCCTAAGAGAGGAGAAGACTAGAATTGATTCAGATTGAACTCAATTTGGAATGGCTTGGGATCAATGAAATGCTTAGGTCTAGGGTCCTATTTATAGGTTTTTAGGTACCCTTTGGAAGCAACCCTACGAATTTAATTTAATTTAAATTCTAAAATCAAAGGATGTGAGGGTTAAGGGCTTATCACCCTTGATATGCCCTTTAGACATCATGATCTTCAGATCAGGCGATCGGATAAGCCTTTTCATGGCTATGATCTGAAGATCAGCCGATCAGATAAGCCTATCCATATCATGATAAGCTTTTTATCATCGCGATCTGATGATCATGTTATCAGATAGGCGGTTGCATGTCTTTGATATGCCTTTTCATGATCGAACCGTTGACTTATCTCCAACCGACGATCGAATGGGTGCCTTATCACCAACCGATGATCGGACGGATGCCTTATCACCAACATCCTGTTGACTAGTCAACCAACCATCCTGTTGACTGGTCAACCGACAGATGTCAGCCGTTAGATTGCGATCGCGATCATGATTTGATCACCACATCTCGACCCTTCATCTGATCGATCAACGATCAATTAATCTCAGCCCCTTATCTTGATCCGATCAGTCTCCAATGTCGGATCATCATAATCTATCATGCCATAGACAAGAGGAGTCAACCATATAAGCAGAAAGAAGCTTTATTTATTTCAACGTTTCTATGTACAGTGTAACATCCTGAAAACCTTGTAATTTATGGCATTTTTATTTGAAATGAAAGTCAGAAAGTTTCAGTGAAATGTGGGTGTGTTGGCCTTTTGATAAATGTAAAGAGAAGAAATTTTGGAGTAAATAAGTATATTTCTGAATGTTAATGAGTTTGATTTAAGAAATTGAGAGACTTAAGTTTTAATGGGTTTAAATCACAAGAAAAATCAAGTTTAGTTTGAGTTTTATCCTAAAATGATGTTTTTAGTGGTTGGAGTCGACCCTAATTGGAGTGGAGTCGACTCTGGCACGGTTTTAAACTTTCGGCACGCTTTGGAGTCGACCCCTGCAGAGCTGGAGTCGACCCCTACTTTTTGGAGTCGACCCCTATTTCTGCTGGAGCCGACTCCAATCTGCTGGAGCCGACTCGAGCCGACTCCAAGACGGCAGGTTTTTCTGAGTTAAATCTTGAGAATTTCATATTTAATCCGTTTCAAGTCCGATTGGATGCCGTTTGAACCGTTGGATTTCTAAAATCGAGTTCTTCAAGCTGGTAAAGTCTTTTCTTAGAAATGTTACATAAAAGTATGATTTAAGTGAAAAAGGATGATCTGGGCTATAAATCGATTAAAAAAATGCTATATCAGGGGCAAAATGGGAAAAGGCTCCGATGTCAATTGCTAATTGTGTTAAGGGCAACTTGGGAAAGAAAATCTAAGGGCAAAATATCATGGTTATAAGTGAGCCACGTGTTTTCCAAAAAGCGTGCGTTAAGAGTGTTTGAGGGCAAAAGGGGAATTTGGCATGCCTTAACCCTTAAGTTTCCAATGACTTGGTCCCCAAGTCATTAGAGAAAAAGGGAAACGTGGGTTCAGCCAGAGAAAAGAAAGAAAGAAAGAAAGAGAGAAAGAAGAGGAGAAAAGAGAGGAAGAGGAAGAAGAAGAAGAAGAAAAAGGAGGAAGAAAGAGAAAGGGAAAGGGAAGCTTGGGGTTTGTGCTCGACTCCAGGTAAGCTATAGCTTCCCTAGATCTTGTATGACTTTAGATTTTCTTAGATTATTGTATTTTGAGGTAATAGTAGAAGTAATCTTGAGTAGAGAAAGGGTGGAAGAAAATAATGAGATATTAGAGGATAGATCATGTATGCATGCATGGTTCGTGGGAAAACCTCGTGTGGAGGTAATCCTAATAGCTATCGTATCTGTATGTTGACGTAGGTCAAGAGGGTTATTCCAGGGAGCCGGAATACCAGAGTTGAGTACCAGTTGTACCAGTCGAGGAGTAACCTACTAAGGTGAGTGGGTTTCTCATCTAGCAATGAGAAGTTAATTTGAGCTAGTATAATGAGATTAATACCTAGTTATGGTATGTTATGTTTAGCAGAGTATTATGTATGTTTTAAATATGAGAAATGAGAACCTAGTATATGATATTCTGATAAATGAGTTTTGAGCATGAGTTTTAAGCACATGAGTTTCGAGCATGAGTTTTGAGCATAAACACATAAGCATGAGTTTCGATGAGGGATTTTTAATGTATACATGGCATATTTGCATGATAAAGCTTTACAAATGATGTATGTATCATACTGAGCATCAGGCAGCTAGGGGGCTGATCACCCTTTAGACTGTACTGTAGCATGAGCATTGCACACTACTATCGAGCCGGCACCTCCTTGCGAACAGATCGTACGATGAACCCCAGAATCAGGGGTGAGTGCACGCTTAACCAGACCAGTGGGGCTGGTTGTGAGCAGCCCGTGGGGGCATGAATCATAGCTCAGTGGAGCTGATTACTATATATAGCCCGTGGGGGCAGAGAGAAAACCCGAGGTTCCAGGGTTAAGGAACAAAGCACTTTGCCAGGTGAACCGCACGGGTAAGGGGTGCTATTTGTGCGGGGATCCTGTTGCTAGTCACGCACCCGATGAGAGTACACCTACAGAAGGGCGACTGTAGGGTGGTACCTCAGAGGCATTACACACACAGCCCAGCATCATGAGATCTAAAAGCATATGTTGTGATATAAAAAGGGCCAATGGGCCAAATAGTTATCCCGAGAGGGAGAGCTTACTTGAGATGCCAGTGGGCAAGCAGATCCTGATGGGAGTCTGGGTTGTAGATAAAGAATGCATATCTTCATATTGTAATGCATGAATTTTTATTTTAATGAGTTATCTTTCAGTGAAGAGTTATTATAGAGTATTTCAGTACTGATATGTTATTTGAAGAATAAGCTACATTTTATTTTATCTGATATCATGTTAAAAATGTACTTTGAGTTGTACAAGTTAAATAGTTTCAGCATACGATTGAAATTAAGAGGTTATGGTTCTCTATTTCTCCATAGTTAGATGGTTATCCAGTCACTGGGACTTAGGTCTCATCCCTCTATGATTTAAATGTTCTTTCAGATCAGTGAGTATTTCTGCCAGGATCACAAGATAAACAGGACAGAACCCTTAGCTGGTGAAGCTTGCTTGGATGCAAGAGTGTATAAATGCTAGCCTTGTATATTGAGAGAGTGTGGTTTGATATTTGTATTTTGTATATGTGTATGTGTACAGTGAGATGTAATGATGTTTTAGACCTTTTTGGATATGAATACGAGACTTATGTTTTGGAGAAATTATGAGCATGATGTGTGCACTTAGGATTTTGATGTCGATGTGAATCTTGTAAACTGCCTGAGGAATGTCATGAAAAATATTATCTGAGCAGGTTGATGCTTAGTGTTGATTGAGTGATTTGTGTATATAATTGAGATGAAAATGAAAAGTTTTTAACAGGATGTGTTTTCGTGTGTCTGCCACTTATGATAATTAGTTGGGGTTCTCTAGCTCTTTATGGAGCGCTACATAAAGACTAGTAAAACTCTATCCGATTACCACAAGTGTGCAGGTGTGCTGTCGGTGGCCCTAGAGAGAAGGGGGAGCTGACAATCATTACATTCACCTTGAATAATCTATTATTCAAGTAACCCCTTCCAATAAATATTTCCTCCTTAGTGAGTACAAATTTATCAGATTTAAAGACCATCCTAAAGCCATGTTTGCTTAGGAGGGAGCCTGATATAAGCAGAAGAAGAAGCTTTATTTATTTCAAGGTTTCTGTGTACAGTCATTACATTCACCTTGAATAATCTATTATTCAAGTAACCCCTTCCAATAAATATCTCCTCCTTAGTGAGTACAAATTTATCAGACTCAAAGACCATCCTAAAGCCATGTTTGCTTAGGAGGGAGCCTGATATAAGATTCTTCCGGATGTCTGGGACATGTAGCACATCATTCAGTAGAAGCTCCTTGCCAGATGTCATCTTCATAACGATGCGGCCAAATCCTTCTATCTTGGATGTAGCGGAGTTACCCATGACCAGATTTCTACCATTGATAGGAGTATATGATGAGAACATACTCTTATTAGAGCAGACATGTCTGGTAGCTCCAGTGTCGATGTACCACTCATTTGCTTTGTCAACCATGTTTGCTTCAAATACAACAGCTGACAGCATCATCTCGGATACCTCTTTGGATAGGGTTTCAGCAACATTGACTTCTTTCTTTTCTTTATCCTTGAAATGGCAGTCCTTGGATTTGTGTCCTTACTTTCCACAAACAAAGCACTTTCCCTTGAATTTATATTTCTTAGGATTGCCCTTCTTCTGTTTAAAGGCTTCACCTGGAAACTTGCATTTCTTCTTCCCTTCTATGAGGTTGGCCTTTGGCTCAGCAAGTTGTCCTCCTGTCTTCTTATCTTGGCTCTTATTGTCCTCCTCGATCCTCAGGCGGATAATTAGGTCTTCAAGTCCCATGTCCTTCCGCTTGTGCTTCAGGTATTTCTTGAAGTCCTTCCATAGTGGTGGTAGCTTCTCTATGATGGCAGCTACCTAGAATGACTCGCTGAGAGACATTCTCTCTGCATGTATCTCATGCAGGATGATCTGGAGCTCTTGGACTTGCTCCATAACTGTTTTGTGGTCAACCATCTTGTAGTCTAAGAACTTTCCAACCACAAACTTCTTGTGTCCAGCATCCTCTGTCTTGTACTTTTTGTCCAGGGATGCCCATAACTCCTTGGCAGTAGCAATACTACTGTACACATTTTACAGGGTATTGTCCAGACCATTCAGGATGTAGTTCTTGCAAAGAAAGTCTGAGTGCTTCCATGCTTCCACCGCAGCAATGACTTGCTTATCGGTCTCCCCTTCCTTTAGGACAGGCGGATCTTCATTCAGCACTCTGACCAGGTTTAGAGTTATGAGGTAGAACAGCATCTTCTGTTGCCACCTCTTGAAGTCCGTGCCAGAGAATTTCTCCGGTCTCTCGGCTTGAATGGATGTCATCATAGTAGCCATCTGCAGCAGCACTTCCGTGGTAGCAAGGAATTGTCTTAAGATTGTTGGGTGGGTGTATATTGGCAGATGGTGGCTACCTAATGAATCAGACTGAGGCTAGAGTTTCACTCTATGTCCTTAAGACAATTTCGTTCCGCAATAGTGCTTACGGTTAGTATGACAATTGTCTCCCAGGATACAATAGTCTCTTTTTGATGAAAGCAGCACTACAATTCATCAAAATATCGAACCAAGAATGCTACTCTCTTTTCAATGCACTATTGCTATACTACCCTTAGGAAAGTATGCAAATGCCTAAGAGAGGAGAAGACTAGAATTGATTCTGATTGAACTCAATTCGGAATGGCTTGGGATGAATGAAATGCTTAGGTCTAGGGTCCTATTTATAGGTTTTTAGGTACCCTTTGGAATCAACCCTACGAATTTAATTTAATTTAAATTCTAAAATCAAAGAATGTGAGGGTTAAGGGCTTATCACCCTGATATGCCCTTTAGACATCATGATCTTCAGATCAGGCGATCGAATAAGCCTTTTCATGGCTGTGATCTGAAGATCAGCCGATCAGATAAGCCTATCCATATCATGATAAGCCTTTTCATCATCGTGATCTGATGATCATGTTATCAGATAGGCAGTTGCATGTCTTTGATATGCCTTTTCATGATCGAACCGTTGACTTATCTCCAACCGACGATCGAACGGGTGCCTTATCACCAACCGACGATCGGACGGATGCCTTATCACCAACCGTCCTGTTGACTAGTCAACCAACCATCCTGTTGACTGGTCAACCAACAGTCCTTTTGACTGGTCAACCGATAGGTGTCAGTCGTTGGATCATGATCGCGATCATGATTTGATCACCACATTTCGACTCTTCATCCGATCGATCAACGATCAATTGATCTCAGCCCCTTATCTTGATCCAATCAGTCTACACCGTCGGATCATCATGATCTAGAAAAAATTTAAAGCCTCTCAAGCCCCTCAAGCTCCTCGCGACGATGCGCAAGTGCAAAGTGCGCCTACAAAGCGCCCATTGCGCCCTTTGCACACGCGCGTGCGTGCGCGAGGGTGATGCTTTGCATCACTCTCAAGTTCTCCACTTATGGTAAGCCTAAGGAACTTAAGCTTTAAGGAAGTAGTTTCCATATAAGTGAACCTTCCTTTCTTGTTCTGTCCGATATGGGACTAAATGTCCCCGTAATTTCTCATTCACACACTAAAGGACGGTGATGGGCTTTCAAGGCCCATTAGGGTATTTAGGCGTATTTTGGCCCATTACCCAACACTGAGTTTGAGCCAAGCTTTGATAGACTGAGTTGAGATTTTTCACTCTTTTCAAACTGCCATTCAAACTTGGCTAGTTCAATGGAGCTGAGCATCAAAAGATATTAATTTGAGCTCAGGCTTATTTTTTAACAAAGCCAAGCTTGAACAAGCAAAGAGAGCAACTCAGCTCCTTAGCAGCCCAATCTGGGACCATGCATGTTTAAGCGATGAGCAATGTGACCATTGTGTCGTTTTGAAGACACTTCATCCTGGCCAAAGCCCCTCCCATTCATGAAACGAGGCCGGCCTACTGAGGCCTAAGTGAATTGCAAACCAATGGGTGGGTTACTACTGCTAATTGATTTGCTTAAGCTACTAAATATATATTGTTGTAAGCATTGCCTAAACAGTGTAATATCTACTACAAAGCCACTTAGTTGGTGAGGCCGAGACATTTGAGAACTTTTTGATAGAATTCGAGAAAATTAAATACGAATCTACTATCTTAGAATTCTTATGTCAATATATCGAAATAATATATAATTAAAAAGTACAAAATTCGTACTTTGTTCTATCATTATCGAAAATGAAAGAATACTGGAATGGAATTGATGCAGTAGCATTGTCGGTTGATTTTGATTGAAACGGTGCTTCCAGTTTGTTATCACAATTGCATGTAATTTTTCTGATAATGATGGAAGTTATTAAAATATTTAAATTTAAAAAATAATGATGGAACTTATCATTTCGTAGAGACATTTCAAAGAGACGAGACCTTTTTGAATAATATTTTTTTACTGAAAAAATACTCATAACCTTTTTCTATAAATCGTGTTCAAACCGAAGACCATAATCATTTGACTTTATGTAATCATATCTCTATTTAGCCCATCATAAAATTAGAGTTATATTACGGATATCTACACATTGTGTTTCATATCAAAAAAATTAATCCTTAATGTCCAATTAACTTTATTAGATCACTTATTATTGGACTAATATTATGATGATCAAATATACACATTTATATATATTGATCCACATAATTATTTTCCAACACTTCAATCTGTGCCTAGATTCATATATTCGGTGTCACTCTATTCTTTGGAAGATTAATTAAAGCAATTTTAGGTTGTGTCTGAAGGACTTCTAGCAATTTTAAATATCTTCAATGTCTATTGTGCATAACTGCAAGGAAAGTCCATGCCAGTCATCACGCAGATGAGTCAATAGCTTTTTATTTCTTTTTTTCATGCATGGTAAATAATTTATTTGACCATTAAATATGGTGCTCAGAGTAAGCCAACAAAGACGTACCCAAAACATAGCGGTCGATCAAATTTGAAAGGGCAAGATGAGCTCTTGATAAACATCTTGTTATTGTGCACCAAAATTTGAGATCAATTAATCACCTTATTTTGTGTATGCAATATTATTTAGTCTGCAGTGAAGGATTTGAGAAGATGTTTTGCACTATAGAATATATCAACTCGGAAATAAGAGTGGGTAATAGCTTAGGATAACCCAACATTCCTAGAAATCAAACTAAGGACTTCAAGTAAATCTTATGAATTGTCTACCAAGCTAGGAATTTTCTCTTGAGATACTATATTTTTTTTGAAGAGCTAAAAATTGATTCTATCATTTTCTTTTACGTGAGTCATATTTACAAGTAATAAACAATCAATTATAAAATACCATAATAAATTAAATAATAAATTTATATAGTACATACATTTTAATTGGATATAAATCACTTCATTCTTAAAAGATCTAAAGTATTAGATTAGTCAATAAATACTATATGTAAGCATAACTAAAAGAAAAAAGTTTGATCACTAAATATCATACATGTGCCAAATAAAAAAGGAAAAAATCATGCTAAAATTATTCCAAAAGCAAACCAATCTAATTAGATTGGCTCTTGATTGATTTTAGGATATGACCAGTTCAGTTCTAGATTCAAAATTTTAGAACTAATTCTAAATAGGTTGGTTCTAGATTTAGTTTGAACTCAATCCAGAACAACCCATGTTTACCTCTACTGAGGGGTTCATTCATCCATGTTTGGATATGGTTGCAACTCACAAGGATGAGGAAATCACATTCAATAATGGCTCTTTTCTCAGACCGGTCATTCTTCCACCATGAGGTTATTAAACTGAATTGTGACACCAACCGAAGCATTTGTTGCCTCCAATAATGAGAAGTCTCATCCGTGTTTATCTTTGCCTGTTGTGCTGGGAATGGTTCCTATTGTACCAGAATGGACACAGTTGTTAGGGTAAGAATCCTTTGAATTGGCATAAGCTTCCACAGTTCTATATCTGCCATCAGATTTGAAAATTTATGAACCACATATCATTGTGCTGGTGGGCCAAACCTGTAGCAATATTGTGACCTAAAAGGTCTTCTTTGCGCACCCGCGTGCAGTGCAATTAAGTCGTATTCATGCGCGCATACAACTGTACCAAAAATAATTTTGTTCTTTTGCGCATCACACACGATCACATGCGCAAGTGGCTCAATCAGTGCATGATGTAGGAGGATTTTTTGTATTGTGATCATGGAAAAGATTTTGTACATCACATCCGGTGCAGCAAGTCCTACGTGGACTGCACCGCCCCTCCTTATTGGTCCACATGCGTATGATACCCATTAAAAAATGTTAAAACAACTTTATGATATCACGAGAAAAAAAATTATGATACCCCAGTTTTAAACTTAGGATACTGTAGTTATAAAATTAAGACACCCGTTCAGAAAGCAAAAAAAAAATTACAATACCTCAGTTGTAAACTTACGACACCGTAGCTATAAAATTACGATACCCATTCAGAAAACATGTCTGTAAACAAATTCTAAAAAAAAAACCTGAATGGGTATTAATGCACGTCACATCAAAATTTAAGATGATACTCCAATTTTAAACTTACGACATCATAGTTATAAAATTAAGACACCAACTAAGAAAGTCAAAAAAAATTACGACACCCCAGTTGTAAATTTATGATACCGTAGTTATAAAAATTACGACATCCACTCAGAAAACATGTATGTACACAAATTTCAAAAAAAGTTGAACAAGTATTAATGTACGTTAGACAGCTTTTTTTTGAATTTATGTGCAGACACGTTTTTTTAAATGGGTGTCGTAATTTTTAACTACGGTATCGTAAATTTACAATTGGGATGTTGTAATTTATTTTTTGCTTTCTGAATGTGTATCTTAATTTTATAACTATGATGTCGTAAGTTTAAAACTAGGGTGTCGTAATTTTTTTTTACTTTCTAAATGTATGTCTTAATTTTATAACTACGGTGTCGTAAGTTTAAAACTGAGGGGTCATAATTTTTTTCCTTGGCATGTCGTAAAGCTATCTTAACATTTTTTAATGGGCATCGTAGGCATGTGGACCAATAATAAGGGACGGTGTAGTACACGTAGAACTTGCTGCACCGAATACGGTGTACAAAGTCTTTTCCTTGTGACCACAATGAGAAAGAGGGATAAAGTAGAAGTTGGGCCATCACTCATGGACTAAAATGGGCCTTGAGTCCCTGCTGGCCCCAACTCCCACCAACATTAGGTGAAGCCAATCTTTAAGTTAGTAGGCAGCCAAAGACCTTGAGAGCCAATTGATTTATTGGGCAACCAAACAAATGACTCGCCATGGCAAGTCAATGAATCCTACTTTTTCTGCCGATTTATGAAGACGAGCGTGTCCGCTAGCTGAGTTGGTAGAGTTCTAATCCTCTTCTCATCCAATTTTAACCAGCTTACCCTGTCACAGTTCTAATTAAAAAGAAATAATACTATTCCATCGATACAGTGAAGACCTTTTCGATCACCCGGCCAGGAATCTTCTCACAATCTTGTTAATCTTTTAATTTACCACAAAAACTTGTTTCTGGGAGAGTTAAATTTTTTATATTGGAACGATGGTCCGAGATTATCTAGCAGTACAATTTCCACTTGAAGAGTTCTTGGGTGCCACCCATTTGTATTTATAAGTTCCAATGGACGCCAATAACATTGTTTCAACGGGATCTATTTTATCCTAGTATGACATCTAATAGAAACAACTCTTTAAATCTAATTTAAATTTTGAATTATCTCAATTCTATACATAAGAAAATTTTAGTCATCAATATTATTATTTAATGTGGTGTGATACACATATCAAAAGTGTAATCACGCTATATACACCATCCCATTTGAGCACACTTTTAATGTTATGGTATAAACTTTTATAACTGATATTTCTTTTGGTACCAAATTATTATGCCATTAGCATCAACTCTCATTTGTGTTCTCCACAGATCAGCAACAAATGATGTCATAGACCTAATGCGTATGCTTTTTGCAATTATCTCTAGTTGCATCCTTCTTCATGTGCTACTCAAATTGGCGTCATATATTTTAGATGTCTTCATGTTATTACGTTTTAAGTAGCATAATACTCTATATTAGAAAATTTTATTTCGACCTAGTTTACAACCTTAGTATTATTGGTGACCTTAGCTAGACATGTTCATGAGCTAACATGTGTATCCTGCGCTAAAAGTTTTTGATCAAGTACTTTCTCTTAGATCTAATACAGAAGTTTTCTTTCATATTTACAGCTTATTAATAACTTTATGCGACACACTTTGATTACATACCTTTTCTCACTATGCTTCATTTAGGGATGGCAATAGCTCAGGGATGATCCAAGACGGTCTATACCGATCCTCGTCTCCATTAAGAAAAATGTCCCCGTTTTTCGCCCCGTTAAGCCGTTATAGTTAACGAAATGGGAATGGATATATTCGACCGGATAAACGGATACCCACTCAATACCCATTTGCCCATTTACATAAAAAAAATAAGATTATTTTATTAAATTTATAATTTATTAAAATTAATATATATATATATATTTAAGTATAAGATGAAGACTAATCGAGATGATGATATTGATATATATAAGAGATTCTTTGACTTCTGGGATAAGGAAAAAAAAGAACGAAAAGTGAGAAAGAAAACAACTAACAAGGAAAAAATTAAAAAATGAAGATTTCCAATGCAACAATCGTAAAAGAAAAAAGAATACATTCAAATTTCAAAGCAAATAATAAAGAGGTATCTTTCTTTAAAAATAAAGGAAAGAGATAGAGTACCAGAAAAAGAAAAAGGCATTGAAGGACGTCGATGGCGCATCGATTGGCGAAGATAGACGATGGACTAATGAAGCTAGTTTCTCGTCTGATAACTTCAGATCGGCTGCATGAAAGAAGGAAGAGTAAAAGACAGCCGCGTGAAAGAAGGAAGAGCAAGAGTTTGGATTATAAATATTTTACTTATTTTTAATTTTTAATTTTTAATATATTAATATATATTTATATATTTAAAATTTAAATATATTATATTAAAGTTAACGGGGATAGAGATGGATAACAGGGATGGAGCGGAGAATATCATCCCCGGGCTGTTTACCTGTTTAGCCGTTGATGAAAAATCTTTGTTACTCGTTAAGCCGTTTAGACTGAGGATTCTTCGATCCATTAAAAATGGTACCGACCGGATAAATGGTCAAACAAAAAAAATTATCATCCCCAACTTCAAAGTAGAATTTACCTACATCGATGTCGACATAACCCTCATGCCTTATTAGTGTTCTCTACTTTTTCTTCAAACAATTACTTTACCCAATCAAGTAGAGTGGCATTTAACGTTGATCTCAAGTATCCTCATAATCCTTTTATAATGCCTCTTATCACGTAGCACTTTATCATTTAGTTGCACCTCACTCCTATAGGTGTTATATGCTTTTTAAATTTCTTTAGAGAAAACCCCTTAGTCATAAGGTCGACCATCACCTCTTTAGGAGGGCAAACTTGACTTTAATTCACCCCTCTCTACTATCTTGAATAAATGGTAACTTATGTCGATGCATTTTCCTTTAAAGCTATTTGCTCTACTCTTTATTAGAGAAATAGAAAACTTATTATCACAAAATACATTGGCTGGTCTACTAAGTATATCTAATTTTATACTATCAATAAACCATTTAATCCAAATAGAATTACTTATTACAATACTACATAATATATATTCTGCTAGCATACTACACAACTCTATTTCTTATGTAACCAAAAATAATCGGTCCATCAAATAAAAAAACATGTCCACTAATGAATTTTTTATCATCTACATCTCCTGCAAAGCCTACATCAATATAGCCAATGACCACTAGATCATCAATTTTAAAACATAATTTCAAGTTTAGTGTTCCTTTTAACTATAGTTGTAAGATCCGGTCCGAACATTGACCCGACCAAGGGCTCGGGTCACTGGTTCAACCGTTGGGTCACTGGTTCAACCATCGATCAATTATATTAATATAAAAATATATTTATATTAATAAAAATTAATTTTTAATAAAAATTCAAGGTTAACATGATAATAAAACCCGTGATCCGAATTGGTTCGGATTGGATTGATCGGTTCATGGGTGAACCAGATGGATTGACCGGGTTATTCTGGGTCACTTATACATTCGGTTTTATATTAAAACTGGACCGGCTTGGCCTTCGAGTTCCGGTTCAACCAACCGGTTCGGTCCGATTCTGACAACTATTTTTAAGTATCTAAGTGTTCCTTTTATTGCTTGCTAATGTGCTTTAGAGAATTGAACTGGTATCGACTTACCAATTGCATTGCATGATAAATGTTGGCCTTGTACTTATCATCACATACATGAGACTACCTATAGCTTGGGTATAGGGACTTTTCTCATTTCTCTTGCCTCGTCATTCGCATGTAGGCACATTATTTTACTCAAAATTAAACTTTTACAAATAGATTTAGTCAAAGGTTTACAATTTTGCATATTAAACCTCTTAAGTACCTTCTCTAGATACTTTTTCTGATCCAAATACAGTAATTAAAATCTTTATTTTCAGAAATCTTAATACCATGAATATATGTAGCTTCTCTTATATCCTTTATTTTAAACTTGGATTGTAAATAAGCTTTAGTCTTATTTAATATTTCAAAGCAATTAATCATCAATAAAATGCCATCTATATATAAAGATAATATTGTAAGCTTACCATGACACTTCTAAATATAAACACAATGATTTTGAGAAATTTCTTTATATCCCAATTCAAAGATAGCTTGATAGAACTTTGAATACTATTGCAAATTGCTTGAGACTATATCGGGACATTTTAAATTTATAGACTTTATCCTTATGTTATTTAATTTGAAAACCTTCATGTTGGACCATATAGTTGTCCTCTTTTAATTCTTTATTAAGAAAGGAAGTCTTAATATTTAATTAGTGTAGTGTTCAACTTGGCTGCTACATATATAATTATTCTTATTGAAGTAAATTTTGTCATCGGTCAATATGTATCAATAAAGTCTATCCTGGATTATTAGGTAAATCATTTTGCTACCAACCCCACTTTGGACTTATCGAGGGTACCATTCGCTTTTAACTTTTTTTGTAAGGACCCACTTATAACTAATAGCTTCTCTCTCTTTAGAAGATCTACACATTCTCAAACATCATTCTTTTCAATTGAAGTAAGTTCATCTCTAATAGCTTTCCATTAACTTGTGTTACCATCTCTTATAACCTTAGCAAAGTCTTTTAAGGGCCGTTTGTCTCGTAATAATCTATCTTGATAATATGATATTATTATGTAAATTTTATATTTAGCAATTAAATATGATAATCTGAGTGATAATATTTAATTTTTATAATCTAAAATTATCATAATCATCATAATTCAATATTCATATAAAAGATGAGTATATGAGATTACCAAAATCTTATGCTTTTGACTTTCATGTAATTATTTAATAATACTTAATTTGATTATATGTTTAATTTATACTAGATAATATTTAAATATTATATTATATTTTAATATTAGATATAGAATAAAATATTTTATAATATAAAATTTAATATTAATATAAATTTAAATATTTTAAAATAATATTTTATATTTATATAATAATATGTAAATATTAAATTATCGTTATTTATGGCCGTTTGCATATTAAAATATTACATAATATATTAAAATATTTATATATTAGTATTAATATATATAATGAGAAATTAAATAATATTATATTATATATATATTAAATATTTATAATATATATATATATATATATATATATATATATATATATATATATATATATATATATATATATATATCTATATATATATATATATATATATATATATATATATATATAATTTCTAAAATTAATTTACAAAGAATCTAGATTTTTAATCAAAACATTTTATATTCTAAGAAAAAAAAGAGAAGGCCACTTAAAAGATTAAAAATCATAATAAAATTTAAAAATAATGTTGAAAAAAAAAGATAAATTGTTTATTATATTTTGTTATTATAAATCAAATTCTCATGTAGTCGGCAGATGAGTTGAGTTGAGTTGAGTTGAGTATTATGAATCAAATGTAGCTATTTTTATTCTTAAAAAATCTGATTATCAAATATAAAATTATCAAAAATATAAGATTTTTAAAAAAAAAGTATGTTAAAGTGAACCAAATGCCTTCTTAGGAAAAAGAAGAAGAAAATTAAAGCATCAAAATCATGCACTAAAGAAATGATTTGGGCGTCGAAATGCTTTGTGAATCCTTAACTGCATGTTATCTTTTTAAGAAATTGATTAAAATCACACGCAAGGTTGGAGTGCTGAAAGGTTCATCTCCACCATATTTTAATCGATGAATTCATTTCAATCCACATGCGATGTCGAATTTGATACATATCAAAGTGGGTCAATGAATGCCATGACGAGTAGTAGCTAGACAGCACAGATACATGCAACAACTTCGTTCCAATGCGTGGTTGTTAGTTAGGATTGCAACGGGTTTAGTTTATAGCTACAATAAATAATAAATAATGATGATAATAATAATGGATCAGGCAGGAAGGTGGCAACTAATTTAGTAAGCCTCAAGTTGGCCACCGCTAATCTAGGATTTCCTCGCATCCTCGTTCTCAAAATAAAATAAAAAAAAATATTATTATATATTTAATTTTAAAAAATTATATTTATAAATAATAATGTTTAAATTTAATGATTCTTAAATAATAAAAAAAAGACTATTTTGTATATAACAAAATGAAGGAGACTTGATTTACTGTTTTCATCCACAACAAAGTTTTTGATTCACATGAAGATAGTTTTTTAGATGGGCAAAGCCGTAGGAGATAGGGATTAAGGCCATCGATCAAAGAAAATTTCTTAGCATTTGGATAGATTATCGACTACGAAATGCAACCTAAATAACATGTTACCAATCTTTGTCACCTAACCTAAGGTAATGTAACATGGTTGCCGTTTGAAAACGGTATTTATAAAGGGTAGAGAGAGAGAGAGAGAGAGAGAGAGAGGGACTTGACTATATAACCAAAGTGGCGACTGGACCTTGGAAACAGAGAAATAGCTGCCTCTAAGTAAAGAGAACTGGGAGCGCGTGAGACGGAAGTCTAAAGAAACATGCCACGGTAAAACGTCTCGAAGCAGGTAACAAATACGAACAGAACAGAACGCGTAAGGAGGAAGTAAAGAAACCAAAAATTTTGGCTAAAATGGTTTTAAGAATTTTTTTTTTATGCTTCCAAAATATCTTGAGCTAAATCATTCTTAAATTTGCTTCCTCCCCAGAAATTTAATGTACATGGCTTTCGATACAAAAGTTAGATTTAGATCTCACTCAATTCGCTGGACGACTAAAGTCTTAAATCAATTGAAAATTCTGATCTCATACGTGATCCACTGATTCTAGAGTTCCTCATTTAGGGGAAAGTTTCGTACCTACCAGTGAGACAGACCTTTAATGCATAAGTGATTCCTAGTATCAAGAACTTAATGCCTTTAGGTAGCAAGGAATTTTTTTTTTTTTTTTGCATGCATAGTATAAAAATGCACGCATCATACATGATGATTTGCTGCTGGGCGCATAATTACTTATACAATACAAAAAAAAAAAAAAAAAAAATGCTCTCGATGCATACATGACCACTTCATCAAGTAAGTACATATATTCTATACTATGCATGATGCACAAAAACATTTTATAGATAGAAAACTATTATCGATGCGAGAGCTCCAACAGCTTTAAAGCAAATAGAACGGAAACATAAGTTTATCGTACGTGATGATTAACCACATTTTTGTATGACTATGCATATGATAAAATAAATAAATAAATAAAAATATATTTTAACGTATGTAGTTGTATGTATATACGATCAATCAACATTAATAATGCACGCATTTTATATCGTGCGAAACGCAAAAAAAAAAAAAAAAAAAAAAAAAAAAAGAAAGATTAATCAGACTCACTGCATTGGAATGGCACTGTTGAACTTTGCCAGCCGTCACCTTAAAGTGGGCCGCATGCAAAGAAAATGTCAATGAGAACATGGGCTAGCCGTGCGCTCGCAGACTTCCACGAAGCAAAGAAAACCTCAGGCAAGTTCCAAAAACAAGACGAGTTCTTTTGGTTACGAGTCCTAGAAAAGAACGAAAGTTGAGAGAGAGAGAGAGAGAGAGAGAGAGGGGCAGCGGCATCATCATCATCATCACACCCGCCCCCTCCCCACGGGGCTCGTCACATGGAAAGCGGAGCCCCGCTTCCGGTGCTTCTGCTGCTGCTGCTGCTGCTGCTGCGTCCCTTCTCTTGAAGTGGGGCGGCTTCAGCTGGGATTTTAATTCGACCAGATCTAAGGGAGGGGGGGACTTGGAGGTCTCTGGATCGGCCGTCTCGACTTCTTCTTGGCGGCGAATTGAGATCGATCGGATCGGATCGGAGCGGGGAGGGGAGATGGAGGAGAGCCGGGTGTTGCATTGGGGGATGTTCCGGGCGGTGCTGGCCATCCTCCAGTGGTGGGGTTTCAACGTCACCGTCATCATCATGAACAAGTGGATCTTCCAGGTCTCTTTTTTTTTTTTTTTCTTCTCAATCAAATTACTGTATCTCACGGATTTGCCTTGTGAGTTCAATTTTTATACTTTATTGCCTTGTGAACTCCTTGGATTTGTGAATTATGTTCGTAATATGCTCTGATCCAACTCTTGGATCATAGTTTTTTTTTCCCCTGCATTTAATGTTATGATATTAAATAGGGCTGCGCTTATTTCATCATCATCATCATCATCACAAACAAATGGTCAAAAAGGGTTTTTTTTTTTAAATATTTTTATAGTTATTCACTTTTCTATGCAATGACATGACTTAGTTTTACTTTGGACTTACGAGTTGGTTGGTCTGAGGACGATTTTTTTGGATACAGAAACTGGATTTCAAGTTTCCTCTTACGGTATCATGCATTCACTTCATATGCTCTTCTATTGGAGCATTTATTGCCATCAGATTGCTGAAACTTAAACCACTGATTGAGGTTGATCCTGAAGACCGTTGGAGAAGGATATTTCCTATGTCATTTGTGTTCTGCATCAACATTGTTTTGGGGAATGTGAGTTTGCGTTACATTCCAGTCTCTTTCATGCAGACAATAAAATCATTTACTCCTGCAACAACAGGTTTGCTCATGACTTTTCCGCATGACTTTTTTTTTCTTTTTTTTTTTTCAACTTTTTGTCCATGAACTACTCTGTTGTTTGTATGCTTTTCCATCTTGATGTATAGCCAGTACTGATATTTGTGTATCGAAAACAGTCATTCTGCAGTGGTTAGTGTGGGGAAAATATTTCGAGTGGCGCATATGGGCCTCTTTGGTCCCCATTGTTGGGGGAATTCTTCTAACCTCCGTAACAGAGCTAAGTTTCAACATATTTGGATTTTGTGCTGCCATGTTTGGCTGTCTGGCCACATCTACAAAGACCATTCTAGCAGAGTCACTACTTCATGGATACAAATTTGACAGGTAGCCGATTGATATATGTTATGATGTCTGAAATTTGTACTTCTAAATTTTTAATATTGGGAATTGTGCTGATAGCTACTTACCTGATTCTTTTAGTGTTATATTGTCCACAATATTATTGCAACCTTAGATATTTTACTTTGGAATTCATATTCCGAAACTACTAATACAGCAAAGATTGCTACAATAGAAAGTTTGTAATGTAGAAAATTTCATGTTTACTTCTTCAAGCTTTCATTTAGTTATTGCTATGACACATTTAAGCACCTTATTATTGCTAGATGTCAGGTTATTCATTCCGTCCTCATTTTCTGACACTTGATTAGAACCCCTGTGCTTTCAAATGTATGTTGTACCTCTTTTCTTTAATTCTTAGCCTTTGGGAAACACATATGGTGAAAGGTTGATCTATCTTAGTTTGGTCCAAGCATCCTGGCATGATTGTAAGTTGTATTGCTTGGACTGTAATGTGGATGTTGTATTGGGTGCCAGCAGCGACACCAAGCTATATTTTTATTTGTATGTATTTAATTTGACCTCTATCAATAATTGAGGAAAACTTGATATTGGTATAGTTCTTTTTTTATATGTATGAAAAGAGTATCTCAGAGACCAAGAGACAAGTCACAAATTTTTTTTTTTTAATTTTATGTAACATGCAACATAAACTAAGCCAAGATATATAACATTTAGTCCTCAAAAAGAAAGTCTTATGCAGACTTCTTTGTTCTGAAAGTCCAGCCAAATCATCAAATTTGGGCTCTATTTCAAACACTAGAATATTGTCTATAATGATGAATTGGACATCTCTTTTCTGAGAATCTGATTGAGAAACAAAGTTGATTGACTTGTAATGTGGTCATTACAAGCAATTCCTCCAAAGGCTTTGGATAAAAAAACATTTAGATGATGTTGTAATATAAGTTAATTTTATGTCATCAAAAAAAAAACAAAAAAAAAAATCATGTGGATTTGTTAGTATTTTGCTTTCAAGAATATTGACACCTGCATTATTAGTATTTTATTACTTATTGTATCTTCATTCCTCAAAAATTGATCTTAGTTGCTGTAGGTAAGAAACCTAGAATTATGACCAGTAAGTTGGATTATCTTTCTGTCATTATTGCTTAGAGCTTCGGTCTTGTCTGATATGTAAAGATTCAATTCAAGCTGAAATAGGCTGGCACAGAACACTGTAGGTAGATTACATGTATAGACATCTCATTTCAATGTATCTTCAACCATGATGAGTGTTTTTCACGTTAGAGTTAGAGAAATCTTCATTGTACAACACTGAATCTCTAAATTACATGCTGCATAATTACATGTATGGTAAATGAAAGTTTTTTGTGAGGGCTGTGGCCTATTGCAAGTGTATATATGGGTCTGTGGACCTGCCACAACTTAGTGGTCATTTGCATCTTCTACCACTTGGTCCTGAGTTACATTGTGAACAGTAACTATATCCAAAATGATACATGGAGAAGTATAGTCTTTATTCTTTAGCTAACTCTTCCTGACTCTTGATTTTAAACAACTACTACGGTTGTCTTCTTTGTTATTGCCACAATAAAATAAGAAGCTGTTTCCAACATATCAACAGCTTCTTTCATGATGATCTTGTAGTGGAATTCATGTGAAATGTAGCTTGATTTGGTTCCACCACAATGCATCATATGTCCTCGAACTTGCAGCGAACAAAATACTCTGTAATTAGGCATGTGGGTTGCTCATGGCACAAATCCTATTCCCCAGCTAAGCAAATTAAATTTGAAGACATGTTGAAAGCTCAACATGGAATGATTCTGGGAGATAGAAGTTGCTCATCATATTGAAACAGAGTACTGATATTGTTGTGATTTTATTCTGTTCTGCATAACAGTTAATTATAAAGAATTTATGTGAATGATTAGAAACTCTCAGAAGGCTAGATCACTTGATTTTACATGTTACATCTTGAATATGACCTAGAAACTTCAATCTTAGGCTTCTCCATTGTATCATCGAATTTCCCAAGTCAATGCTTGGCAGTTGTAGCGCAACATGTCATGTCTGACATTAACTTGATCAGGGGCCTTTTCAATTTTACTAGGTTGGAGGTCAGTTCAAAGCTTCAGTTGTACAAAAATATACATACATCATTTTGCGTATACAATTAGAGACACTTATCTTGACACCTTTTCTCTTGTTTCCACATATCAATGTAACATTATGCATTATGTAATCATTAAGCACTAGAGACCAGATTTATTTTTTTAATGAAAAGAGTCTGTGTATGTGCATGCATGTGCTGTTATGTGCATGCATATAAATGCTTGCATGCTGTATGATTCTGTTATAAAAACCATTTAGCTGAAAAAATTAACCCTGCAAATCCCCTTCCAAAAAAAGAAGGGAAAAAAGCTATGATGGTGGGCATGTGCGTTCAAGCTGTTGTAATGCTTAAGCATGATTTTGGGCATCACACTAAGCATGCAAAAAATGTCTGTAGTCTGTAAGGACATTAGTCCAGAATATTTAAGGACTCACTCCAGAATAAGTGACCACACAGATGAATGCGTCTTCTCCCATAATATATGAGTACATTGAGAGCATTATAGGTGTGGCTGTAGTATAATAGTATGTTTGCAGTGGAGTTAGACCAATCTGGAACTGTTTAATTCTAATAATTAGGCCGACAAACTAGTCCTGCGCTTACATTATTGGTGGCCTGGGGCTAGATCACTTGATTTTGCATGTTACATCTTGAATATTACCAAGAAAAATCAATCTTAGGCGATGTCATGTCTGACATTAACTTGATCAGGGGCCTTTTCAATTTTACCAAATTGGAGGCCAGTTCAAAGTTTCGGTTCTACGAAATATGCATCCATCATTTTATGTATACAATCAGGCACACTTGTCATATTTGTTAGATGGTTCAGGATACATTATCTTGTTTATACATGTCAATGTAACATTATGCATGATGCATGTAATCATTAACCACTGGAGATCAGGCTGATTTTTTTTAATGAAAAGAGTTTGTGTATGTGCATGCATGTATTTATGCACGCATGCATGGATGTGCATGTTGTGTGCATGCACATATGCACTTGCATGTTGTTTGATTCTGTTGTAAAAACCAATTAACTGAAAAAATTAACCCCACAAATCCCCTTCCCCCCAAAATTGAAGAAAAAAGGCCATGATGGTGGGCATGTGTGCTCAAGTTCTTTTAATGCATAAACATGTTTTTGTGCACCTCACTAAGCATGCAAAAATGTCTTGGGTCTGCAAGGACATTAGTCCAAGATATTTAAGGACTCACTCTAGAATAAGTGACCACACAGACAAATGCATCTTCTCGTCTAATATATGAGTGCATTGAGAGCATTATAGGCATGGCTATAGGATAATAGTATGTCTGCAGTAGAGTTAGACCAGTCTAGAACTGTTTAATTCTCATAAGTAGACCTACAAATTAGGCCTGGGCTTAGTTATCGGTGCTTAAAATGAATTCCAGTTAGGCTCAAGCCTGGGCTTTAAAGAAGAGTCAGGACACACTCTAATATCGCAATCGCTTAGTGAATTTTTATTTACGAATGCTGTTCAGGGCTGTTCTGTGCTCTGGTCAGGCCTCACTTGCACAGGCCTAAACCTAAGCTCAACCTGCTTCTAGCCTTCTTCACTGCTGACACTATACATCTGAGAGCTGCAACTTGTAGGATGCATGTATTTAGATGTAGTTGTCATGTACAAGTTCCCATGGAATTTAAAAATAGGGATAATTACAAATTGGACCTTATAATCTGAAGGATTTTTTAACTTAAACCCTAAAATTAATAAAATATCAAAATGAATCCTGAGGTTTTTTAGCTCTTACACATAAAACCCTCCATCGATCTGGAGTTAAAACGGTGGCTTACAATAGCAATTAATTAGCTTTACCATCTAAGGCCAATCAATTTGTAAGGTAATCGGCGCTCTGGTGGATAATATTGGAGGGCATTTGTCATTAAAGTTGCTCAACCTTAGAGGCAGTTTGCTTGCTGGTAACCTCTATAAAACAATGTTTAAAGGTAATTTTCTTACTTGAGCTTGAGCTTGAATTCTTTTTTCAGTAAAGTTCTGATGCCAATCAGATAAATGAAAAGTTTAAAGACTTTGGATTGTTTAGGAAATGGGTTTTTTGGCCAGATTCCAAACTTCATTGGTGAACTTTAGTTGGTGAGAATATTAGATTTCTCCCAAAATGGTTTCACAAGGAGTTTACCAGAATCAATAGCTGCTTGCAAAACCCATTTGGAGGTGAATCTCAATAGAAGCTCCTTGACAAACAATCTTCCATCTTGGATTTTTGAATTGGGTTTGCAAAGGACTTCAATTTTAGAGAATAAAATGAATGTCTCTATACAAATTCTTATTGCTACTTATCAGACCACAAAAGCATTGGATTTATTCAACAATGGGTCTTCTAATGGAATTCCAGATAATATTGGGAGCAGTCATAGCTTATAGTTCCTGAACCTATCTTAAAATACAAGTCCTTGATCCCAGTGGAAAACAGGCTCATTGGAAGTATCCTGTTAGAGAGAGGGAAAGTAGTCTCTCTGTATAAGCTTAATCTACATAAGAATTCACTTATGGGAGGGATCCCAACTCAGATTAGGAACTATGCTTCCCTCACATCTTTAAAAGTTCTCTCTCTCCTTGTTTGTTCTATTCTTGATGTCTTCCATCTTTATGGCTTTTGGTTTCATTTTATATAAATTTCATTGGTTTGGAGATTGATTATGAGACTTTCCGTCTTTAGATAAGCTCCCTCCTCTATCTCTCCCCCCCTCCTTATTCCTCTTTCACTATTTCTGAGTGTGTTGGACCTCCCTTTTATGACTATCTAAACCATATTTTGATTGTTTAGGCACTCTCCCGAGGTAGCTCTCCAACCTTCCCCACCTATCTCCTTCAACTTCTTTCACAACCTCTTCTTAGGTGCTCAAAACTTCTTCAACATTATCTCTCCCTCTTTTATCTCTGACAACCCTAGCCTTTGTGGTTCCATTATCAATCGCTCCTACCCCACTTCCTCCCAAGCCCATTGTCCTCAACCCCAACTCTTCCTCGCCCAACTCTTTCAACCTTCTTCCCTAGGAACCTCCACCACAAGAAGATCATCCTAAGCATTTCTATTGCCATTGCCATTGGAGTTGGTGCTTTAATTGCTCTTAATGTTATCATTATTACCATCCTAATCTTTGGGTCTGTTGGTTAGTCACCCTCGCAGTCTGCTGTAGCCTTTGCTCTTTTGATGATTACTAGCCACTTTCCTCGAATTGAAGCAAATTCTGGCAAGTGTTGGAGAGTTGAATTAATGCGATGGTAGGCCAAGAAAGTTTCTACATACATTGCACATGCTAATAAAGTAATGCCATCTAACTATAGATAGACGGAGGGCTTTATATGTAACAACTAAAAACCCTTAAGGTTCGTTTTGATTTTTACTAATTTTAAGGTTTAAATTGAAAAACTCTCTAAACTATTGGGTCCAAATTATAATTATCCCTTAAAAATATATCTTCCAGCACCTCATGATGATCATAACTTTGGCATGATGTGCTTCTTGTTGAGATATTTATCACATTGCACAATACAACAACTCCCCTTGCCTCACACGGAGGAAAAAGGTGAATAATAGTTGAATCACCAATTTGGCATTACTGTTACCTTTTTTTTTTGTTTCCAGTATGGTGCAAAAGATTTAGTTCAAATTTCAAGAGAATTCAATGATGGACTTGCCTCCCACATGTGAAGGCCATGGAATTTAATTGGCACGTGCACGATCTTATGTCAGTATGCTTCTTATTTGCTTTTGATGTTGCTCCTCTTTGGTCCTGTTTGGCTTGTAAGTGGTTAGCAAGTTTTGAAAAAAATGTGCTTTTCAAGGCTATCACCCAAATCGAGCAATTCAGCTAAGATGGATTTTTTTCCTATTAACTATTTATTTTTATTTAACAAAGAAGATGTGGTTTCGCATTATTGATTCTAGGGAACACTTTCAGAGTAACCCAAGCATTATATCTGAGAAAACATTTATAAGCGAATGTCTGGCCTTCTGTTTGCTCCAAGCAGACTACATGGTGCTGTATGTGCGCCAAAGATTTTCTGGGCGCTGAGGTCATGAGCGCAGAACGGTAAACGATAGAAAACTAGTTGAAGCAGGAAGGAAGTTCAAATGGCTGGGTGACTGGTATGACGCATTAAGAACAGTGTCGTCAAAAGCAGGCATAGCATATGTTTTCCAAGAAATAAATCTTAGAATAACGTGTGCTTGTGGAATTGCTGAAATGCAAATGACGGCAACAAGATCCTTTCGAATGGGTATAGTTGATAAGGCACCGGGTGCCTCTTCATTTAAGAGGGTGCAACACATATCGCTTAACCATGCATTATTAAACAGACAAATATGGATTAGTTGAAGATTCAGGTTAACCTCTGGCTTAATATTTCCATTCCTCCCACTAATCTGCTAATATATTTGTCTTGCAGTATAAACACAGTATATTACATGGCGCCCTTGGCAACCATGATACTGGCTGCTCCAGCAATGTTAATTGAGGGAAGCGGAGTTGTGAACTGGTTCTACACGCACCAATCAATTTATTCATCATTGATCATAATTTTCAGCTCAGGAGTGTTAGCCTTTTGCCTCAACTTCTCTATATTCTATGTCATCCATTCAACAACTGCTGTAACCTTCAACGTGGCAGGCAATCTCAAAGTTGGTTTCCGTTCATTAAATTCTCTGTAAACCTTTCATAACATTATGCTCCATCGGTCTAGTATTTACACATGAACCTTTTGGTTTGTGGCAGGTTGCAGTTGCTGTTTTGGTCTCATGGCTTATCTTC
The DNA here is from genome assembly GCA_900491605.1 of Calamus simplicifolius. NCBI lineage: Eukaryota > Viridiplantae > Streptophyta > Magnoliopsida > Arecales > Arecaceae > Calamus > Calamus simplicifolius. The sequence continues at coordinate 1,740,730 of UESW01003983.1, read as the reverse complement.
CGGAACCCAATCTCTGCTCTCAATGCCGTTGGTTGTGCAATCACACTCTCGGGCTGCACTTTCTATGGGTATGTTAGGCACAAGCTATCTCAGCAACCTGCCGTCCCCGGGACTCCCGCCCCCAAAAGCCTAATGGAGATGCTCCCACTTGTAAACGATAAACAAGATAAAGTCTAGTGTCGCACTGATAGCCATTCAAGGAACCTGTTCTAACCATTGGCGATATAGATTTATTAGCATAGAGAAGATCGAAGTAGGAGCTGTGGTTACCTTTATGTCTCCTAGGGCCCAGTGACCCAGTTTTCAGTCAGTTACAGCAGCTAGATCGAGTTCCACAGTTTTTTTGCCTTGTATTGTTATGGTTGTTAAAATTTATACTCCAGAAAGAGGCTTTTCTTATTTTTTCTGTGATTATATGAACTTTATCCCATTAATACAAGGTTATTCTGCTAGCCATATTTCGTTGTGCACTCTTGGTGGTCTCTCGAGACGGGAGACATGCAGGTTGATGGGCTGTGAAGCAGGGAAAAGCATTTGAGCTGATCAAAGGTTACAGATGCTTGACATCAGGTCCTGAGTGAAAAGAAGCGTGATAGATATATTTGGAACATGCCATGTAACAATGGAAATTAATGAGTCAAGCATACAACACAAAGATTGATGACTGTCAACAGAAGCGCATGTAGATGGGGTCAGTTCAGGTCCTGCTTTACAAGAGAGAGCACACAATGCAGCAGAAGTTACTTTTGTTAGAGGACTGAGATTCAGCACAAAGCCTTGGTCATTTAGGCCAAGAGCCAGAAGTTCTTCTGCCATCGAGTGCTGACGAGATAGCCTCCGACTCCCTTGCTCTGTTTCCTCACAGCCAGCGTCAGACAGTCGGCTTTGTTGATACACTGCTCCACAAAATCCTCGCTGCTGCTCCTAAACATGCTACAGTCAGCAGCAAAAGATACCCAAGTAAGAGGAAAGAGTTGGACTAGCAATGGCATGTTTCAATTCAGTGACAAGCAACAGATCCAAATTTCAAGTTTAGTCAGAGTCCATTTAGGACTACTTTAGCTTTATGCATCTCTCTCTCTCTCTCTCTATATATATATATATATATATATATATGCGCGCGTGTTTAGTGGGGCAGTCTCATTGATCTTACCAACAGAATGGAGAAGGCTTGCTCTGGCTCAGCACTAAAACAGAAGCCTCCAGCTTCCTGACTTGGCTGAGGACAGTGGCCAGCTTTGGTCCCTGAATCACAAGTGCTTCTACCTCCACCTGACGATTATAGTTTATAAACAAAGATTAGAAACAATAAAATTAGCAAAATCAGAAAATGTTTGGGCCTGCATTTCTGCCCTGCTCTCGCATTCCATTTCAATGGATCATAGCGCAGAAGAAGAATTTTGCACTACACCTCCGACATGGAAGACTACAAAGGTCAAATTTTACATGGTTTGAACAAGGGAAATTTAGGCCAACAGAAAAGCAAGAAGTTGACCACTTTGTTTTAACAATGTGCATCATATATCCAGCCTTGGCTGTGGAGAACGTGAAAACTGCGAAAGAACAGGAATGTAGATCAAGAGAAAAAGAAGAAAATAAGCATACTCTGTTTTCGCCGAACGAACCAAGAAATTTGCTGAGATAGGGGTCTAGCATCTATATTAGATCTGGGGTTATCTTAATTCTTAATCCACTCGCCGCGCAATTTCTCAAAACGAGTGTCTTTTGGAGAATAAATTTTAAAGGTATTCAAGAATATTTTAGTCTCTTTCTCTAACAAAAGCCAACAGAAAGAGTGACCCAGAAAAATAGGCCGACGCTTCGAAACTGATGATTGCAATGCCGTGATCCCCTGGAGATGCGTGCAGAAAAGAAAATGGAGATCTAAAACACCGTTACTGATGATCCTTATGAGAGAAGGATAGAAAAAAAGTTTAATCCCATTAGCCCCCGGATCTACATAGCCATGACTACAACCCTGAGCCACAACAAAGTTCGTTTCTCAAAGGATGGATACGATCAAGAGAAACAGAGCTCGTCATAATCCATCATAAAACGAAAAAAACACTTTACCTCAGGCTTGCAGGCCTTGCAGAGGGCGCCGAGGGAGTTCGCGAGGCGGGCAGCCTCCTCGCCGGCACCTCCTCTGTGGTGGTGGTGGTGGTCGTGGGGGGGGGGGAGGACGTGGAGGAGGGTGAGGAGGTCGCCCTTGTTGGCGACGTGGGTCAGCGCCCACATCATGGCATGTTTAGCCCGCGCGCTCTCGTCTATCACCACCATCACTCTCTTCTTCGCCACCATCATCTCTCCAGCTCCAACTCCCATGGCCTCCATCCTCTCCGTCTCTCTGCTCCCCTTCTTTCCCCACCTCTTAGAACCAACCTTGAACGGTAGCAGGAATAGTCCCAGCCTTCACTCCCGCCACCAGAGCTCAGCTGCCTCAGAAATGCACTGCCTACGCTATCCATCATCTTCTCCGTTCTTCTCTAGCTTCTCCTTTGTTTGCTCAACTCCACCCAGCCCCCTCTCTAGTCTAGACTAAGAGCAAGCGAGGGCAGTGAGGGACCGGTGCCCATTTACTAGGGATCTTTATAATAGTAATAATAATATAAATGCAATGGTGGTGGGGACGAGACAAAAGTATTCAGATGCGGGTAGAAGAAGCCTGGGAAGGGGAGGCGGGGTCACGAGTGGGATAAGATGCCAAAGGTGTTGATCATGTCATGAGTCCATCTATGGTCTAAAGAATGCTTATTCCTTTCAGCTCAGTGTTACAGCGTGACTGGACTGGTGATGATGATGATGGAGGATGAGGAGGGAATCTTATGATAGCCTATACAATCCTTTGGGCTTGGTTTTGCTTTTGGTGTTGGAATACTTCGCTCTACAGTAGATTTTCTGTGCCTTTTTGGGATACTTCTGCATGGTTTTGAAAAGTTTGCCAGCTTTCTTTGAGTGATGATTAATGTAAGCAGAGAGCACAGGGTCATTTATGCTGTTCACAGATGCTTGAGAAGAGGTGGGAGAAAGCCACCTCTAGATGCTAGATATATTCATGAAGGGCATCATGGATCTTTGAAGTGGATCATGGAAGAGAGAGGTCAAGAGGATTAGATGAGTTTTAGAAGAGTAATTTTCTTAATTTGTAGCTTTAGCCATGCACTTAACTTCCCATACTAATGAAGTTATAATGACCTTAATTTTTAAGAGCCAATTAAGTTTCTTGCAAAACTCGGAACAAGAAAACAAGATTAAGTGATTTGGATGTCTAATATATTGAAAGGTTTTGCCATGGTATGTCTAAAACTAAGTTAATTGTTCTGATCTATTTCTAATGACTATGAATATATATGCTTAATCAAATATATGTATTAAGCAATAAGAATATCTTGAAGCTCACGTGCAAATAATTAGAAATCCATCCATCTTTTTGCCATTGTGATTTTATTTTGTTACCCATGTCTTTTCTATGCGTACGTGTTTGTATAAAATATGTCCATTTTATCTAAGCCCACTTACTACAAATTGAATTTATTTATGATCATCTGGACTAAACTGAGAGGTGGCTCAAAACTTTAGGTCAAGCTTCTACGATGGTTTTCCTATCTTGTTTTTTTTTTTTTTTGGTACAGACGGTGATTCACACCATCCTAGATCGGAATGGACCGTTACATCTAAAACTAATAACTAGGACAAAATCAGAGGGCAGTAGTCGCCCGATCTCCATATCCAATCCAGAGTGAGAGGCCACCCTGGCCGCAATCCAGTCCGCAATAGCATTGGCCTCACGATAGACATGACGGATCTGGATGTTGGAAGCTTCCAAGATCATAGATCGGATATCACATAAGATAGGAATAGAAGGCAAGCGGGAACTATACTGCTGACGAATCCATCAAATAACGATAATGGAGTCCCCTTCAATGATGAGCCTACGGCGCCAAAAGTCCGAATGGCGTAGGATATACCCGCCCAAGCCGCATAGAGCTCAGTCATTGAAACGAGGGATCAAGAAGGCTAAAACCTCCAGCCGCCAGCATCATACCATTTGCATCACGAATAACATAAGCAGAGCCAGCACTTCTATCCCAGACACTCCCATCGAAGTTAATTTTAACAAACCCTGGAGGAGGGGGCTCCCAAGAAATGAAAATCGTACACCGGTTCACTGCCGCAGCAGCAGGAGAGACCCAGTGTCCAAGGTTCGCAGAATCAAAAGACTCTGATGGGATGTGTACTCAGCAAAGAGGGAGTAGCCGTCCTGAGGATCCTGCGAGGAGAATGAACCGTATATGAGAACATAATCTGATTCCGGGAAAGCCATATCTGATAAGCAATATAAGCCCAGAATGAGCCCCGCTGGTGAGTAACCCATCCCAATCCCCGCTTCAGCAATCTCAGGAAAGAAAAATACGGTGGGAGGCAGAACTGTCCACCCAGGGATAAGTACCAGAGAGTTGCCAAATCTGAGCCCTGGCACAATAGAATATAGCATGATCAATCGTTTCCTCCTCGGTACCACACACCGGGCATGTGGGCAGAATACTCAAACCCGATGCGAGAGAAGGGAGCAGGTAGGAAAAATACCCTGAGCTAGTTTCCAGATGAAAAGTCTCACTCTAGGGTGAACAGGCAGATGCCAAATCCAATCCACTCCCTCGAATCTGAGGATAAGTTCTGAACATAGAGAGGAGGTCCCTCATGGGAGCACGAGACAAGCATGATCTCCTCCAGACCCTCGTATCTATACTAGCAGCTGGAGAAAGAGGTATGGAAAGAATACGCCGACAGAGCTCAGTCCCACAGAAACTTGCCACCCAAGAATACGACCAGGAAGGGCAGTCCAAGGATATAAAGTCACTAACACGCATACCATGAGGTATCAGGGTAGATAAAAGTGGGCCACCGCGACAGAGGAAGGTCAGCAATCCCATGCATTCTGAATGGCATCCACCGAAGTGTACCGTCCCCGATGATCCAAGGTACAATCCAGGATAGTCGAAGCATAACGACAGACCTCTTTCCAATAAAAGAATGCCCCCGATTAGCCTGAGAAATAGTGGAAGAGTTCCAGCTGCCGTACTTGGCACGCATAAAGGAACTCCACAGGCAATTCGGATCAAGAACAAACCGGGAGGCATGCCTAGCTATCAGAGCCTCTCTTCTGAGAAGCACGACTGGATACCAAGACCACCCTCAGCCAAAGGCAAGCAGACAGTGTCTCAAGCCAGAAGATGAATACCGTGGCCATCCTGCTCGAAGCCCAAAGAAAGTCACGAAAATATCTCTCAATCTTCGCAGACAAGACAACGGAATAGCAGTGTTAGATAATAGATAGGCAGGCATCGACGAGAGCACAGACTGAATCAGGGTAATCCGTGCCATCATAGAAAGACCAGACACTTGCCAGCCATCCAGACGATCACAGATCCGCCTCACCAGATAACTAAAATCCGAACACCGAGGCCGTCTCCCAGAAATAGGAATCCCCAAATAGGACATCCGATCGGACTGAGTAGGAATCCCCATAATCTGAGATATAGCCCTCTTCACTGAAGGGACGTCCTCGGACTAAAACAATCAGCGATTTGCTGAGATTGAACACTGCCCCGAGGCACGACAATAGGAGTGAAGAATGAAGGCAAAGGTGGAGGCATTGCTGGTAGTAGCCCTCCCCAGCAGGAGACAATCATCAACAAAAAGTAAATGGGACAGCAAAGGGCCAAGGGGGCCAGCAGCATAAGGGTCAATGTCTGAAATCCGCATCGCCAAAGAAAGCTCCAGGATGAGCATCAGCAGAAAGAATAAACAAGAATGAAGAAAGAGGACATCCCTGTCTTAGACCCATCGCCGAGTGGAAGAACTCCGTCCGACCCCCATTAATCATAAGAGAGAAAGACAGCCTCTGGACACACTCCATCACCCAGTCGATAAAAACCTCATGGAAACCAAACTCATGAAGAGTACTGCAAAGAAAGTCCCACCTCAGTCTATCATAAGCCCTCTCCATATCAAGCTTAATAGCCATGAGGCAGTGACGTTCCGACGCTCGGTGAAGGTCATGCATAAACTCCTGGGCCAACAGGGCGTTATCCGTGATACTGCGACCTCTAAGAAAAGCACCATGCTCCTGAGAGATAAGACAAGGCATAACCAAATCCATCCGAGTTACTAAAATCCGAGCACAGATTTTGTAAAGTGGTGCACAGACTAATGGGCCGGTAATGCATAGGGGAGGAAGCCTCAGGACGTTTGGGTACCAAGGTAACAAGAGTCCGCTTTAGTCAGAAGGCATATGAGTGACCAAAAGACAGACTGGATAGCAGAGACCACATCCGGACCAACAATGTCCCAATAATGACGGAAGAAACAAGGGCGGAAACCCATCAGGTCCCGGGGCCTTGTCAGGACCCAGCTCCCATAAAGCGAGGCGAATCTCCTCCATAGTAAGAGGCCTGATAAGACTGTCATTGTCCACATCAGAGACCTTGGTAAGAAGGCAGAACCGGAGAAACTGGGAACCCAACCCCCGACATCTCAGTCCATCTGGTCTGGAAGTAGTTAACAAACTGATCCCTGATCGCTTGCGGATCCTCAACAGAATGGCCCTCCTCATCATCAATGCATCTGATGCGATTCGCCGATCGGCGCCGCAAAGTAGTCTGATGAAAGAATCTCGTATTACGGTCTCCCTCCTTAATCCACTGAATACGGGATCTTTGCCTCCAATAAGTTTCCTGCTGCAACATCAGAGAATGGTGGACAGCTAAAGTGGATCTGAGAGTCGACAGATCCATCGAGGAAAAACCCTGCTGATCCTCCTTGTCTTGCAAAGAAGAGATAATAGACTCTGCATGTTCAACCTGCCTCAAAATATTCCCGACCTCCCTCCTGTTCCAGCTAAAGCCTACGACTGACAAGAAGGAGCCGTCTAGAAAGTCTGTAAGAGGCACTCCTCTAACCAACAACCGCCAGACCTGAGAAATGATATGTCTCGTAGAAGAATAAAAGGTCCAGAACTTTTCGAACTTAAACTGTCTAGACCACTGAAGAGGCACATAGTAGAAAAGGAGGACAATGGTCAGACCCGATCCTTGGCAAATGAGTAACAGTAGCAGGAAAGAGTTAAAGCCAGTTGGTAGAAGCCAAAGCCCTATCCAGTCTCTCCCACTCTAGCAGATCCCTGACGATTATTGCACCAGGTGAACTGGGGTCCAGTAAATCCCAAATCCAAAAGATCTGCCGAGGAAATAAAGTTCCTGAACTCAACAATGCCGAGGAAGCAACAAATTGTCTGCCTCATCGCTTCTCAGAGGCCCCCACAATACAGTTAAAATCACCAGCAATGAGGGAGGGAAAACCCTGGCCAAGAAGCAGTTGGATCTCATCCCAAAGCACTCGGCACACCCTAAACTCAGTGCTGGCATAAATTCCCGAAAGCAGCCAAGGTGCAGAGGACCCTTCCGAAACAACTAAAGCAACCTGCTGGCCACAATCATGAAAGGCTCCACACGGACTCTATCCGATCTCCAAAGAACCAAAATGCCTCCAGAAAGACCAACAGAGTCAATAGCATAAGAATTCCACAATCTAAATCTGCCTCCGAAGGCGATACAAACTATCCCCCGAAAGACGAGTCTCCGTCAAAATACAGATGTCAAGGTTATGAAGCTGCTGAAGCCTCCCAAAAGAAGAACGAAAAGAGGGTTTCAGGGCCCCTCGAACGTTCCAAACAAGAATCTTCATTTAGGAATTAGAGGAAGAGGACCCCAACAGTGTCCCCGACGCCAAGGAGATCATTAAGCAGCATGGACCCTCAGGTCCGTGGCCAGTACAATCATCCACCCTGGACGAGTCCATGATCTCAAGAGGACGATCCTTCTGGATGGCTGCCTTAAGAAGGGCCACGCCTCGTCATGGTCAGAACCAGTCGAGTGAGACGGCTGGGCTGACACTTCCGCAGACTGAAGGGCTAGGTTATCTTTACGACGGGACTTTAGCTTCCTCGACCCCACAAGACCAGCATACCCCTAGAGGAGTCAAGCGAAGACGAGAAAGCAAAGGATCCATTCCTAATGTCCTTATCCCTGAGGTTAGCTTTTCCTTTTCCTTTGGATGCCTTGGACAGAACCCGTTGCGACACAGCTCAACAGGCCGAGCCCGCTTCGACAGCCCAAGAAAGGCAACCTTCAGTAGTCTGAACCTGGCCCCCCAACTTAAAAGGACTGGAGCATAAAACTTCAGGATTCCCTGAGAGCACCGGGACAGATACTAAACATTCAGTCTTAACCTTCTCAGCCCTCCCTTATCTCCAACCGGCACGCTGAGAAGAGACCGCACGCTGGGGTTTCAGACTGCACAGGAGGAATCAGCGAAGGA
>UESW01003983.1:1702855-1729889 GCA_900491605.1 Calamus simplicifolius | reverse complement strand
TTCTGACTATGAATTGTGGGGAGTAATAATAAATGGACCTAGTACACCCACACACTTATTGATGGCACTATTGTTCCTAAGCCCGAAAGGGATTGGAATGATAATGATAGGAGAATGGCACAACTAAATGCTAAAGCCATTAATATTTTATATTGTTCCTTAGACTCAATGAATTCAACCGAATCTCAACATGTAATTCCGCAAAAGAAATTTGGGATAGGTTGGAAATAACACATGAAGGAACAAACCAAGTTAAGGAATCAAAAATAAACATTTTGGTTCATAAATATGAATTGTTTACAATGGAACAAACTGAAACCATCACATGCATGTTCACTAGATTCACTGATATTGTGAATGGTTTAAAGAGTCTTGGTAGAATTTATTCTAATGCTGACCTTGTGCGCAAAATTCTTAGGTCACTACCAAGATCGTGGGAAGCGAAAGTCACTGCTATCCAAGAAGCAAAGGACCTCAATGCATTACCTTTAGAGGAGCTTCTAGGATCCCTAATGACCCACGAGCTGACAATGAAGCAGCATGTTGAGGAGGAAACAAAAAGAAAGAAAACACTTGCCCTCAAGACTGCAAAATGGAAGAGAGCAGCAGTGAAAGTAATGATGAAGATGATGATGAAACTGCTCTCTTGGCCAAAAAATTCAGAAAGTTTATGAGAAAAAGGCCCTTCCATAAAAAGAAATTTGGAGCAAGAATTGATGGAGAAAAAGATAAGAAAAAGGACAAGGAGAAAGAAAAAGAAAAGAGCCCTTAGTATGTTATGAGTGTAAAAAGCCAGGGCACTTTAGATATGATTGTCCTTTGCTGAAAAAGGCCTACAAGAAAAAGAAGAAAGCATACATGGCAACATGGTCTGATGAATCTTCCTCGTCGGAAGAAGAAGAACAAAAGGAAGTTGCCAATATCTGCTTCATGGCCAACAACGACGACAACGACAATGAGGTAAGTTCTGAAAACTCAAATGATGAATTTACATTTGATGAAATGTTTGAGGCTTTCAATGAACTTATGATTGATTTTAAATCTTTGAAAAAGAAGTATAAGTTTTTGAAAAATGACAATATTAGCTTAGCTAAAAGTAAAAATGAATTAGCTTTAGAAGTTAAGAACTTAACTAATGAAAAAGAAGAACTTAGCAAAGAAAGAGATAATTTAATCAAGAAATAGATTTGTTGAAATCTGAAACTAAAAACTCAACAAAAGATTTAAAAGATCAATTAGAAACCTTAGCTTTAGAAAAGAACAGCAAGTTAAAGAAATGATTCTTAAAGAAAGATGTTAAAAATATAAAGACATTGTTGAGAAATTCACCTTAAGTTCAACTAAACTAAACATGATTTTAGATAGTCAAAAAGCTGTTTTGACAAAGCTGGTTTAGGTATAACACATTAGGAAACAAAAATCTTTAAAGAATATTTTTGTAAAAGCCAATCAAAGTAATATAACTTGTTTTAAATGCAATGAAAAAGGTCATAAATCATTTGAATGCAAAACATTAAATAATAACAACAAGTTAAATGTTAAAGCAAAGAAAATATGGGTTCCGAAAGGAACAATTTTTGTTGCTAACCATGAAGGACCCAAGAAAGCTTGGGTACCTAAACATAAAGTTTAAATTATGTTGCAGGAATGTCTTGTAGCCAAAAGATCAAAGAAAAAGTGGTACCTTGATAGTGGCTGCTCAAGACATATGACGGGTGACAAAGATGAATTCATCACCCTAGAAGAAAAGAAAGGTGGAGTTGTGACGTTTGGCGATAACGGTAAAGGTCAAATTATGGGCCTTGGTAAAGTTCGCATAACTCCATCTATATTTATTGATAATGTACTTTATGTTGATGGTTTAAAGCACAATTTAATTAGTATAAGCCAACTATGTGATAAGAACTTTAATGTTTCATTTAAATCTTCTATTTGCATAGTATCTGATTCCATTAATGATAGCATTGTTTTTACTGGTTATAGACATGGCAATGTGTACTTAGTTGACTTAGACAAATTATCTGAAAGTAGTCATTGCCTAATTGCTGACAATGCTAACATAAATGATATTGGATGGTTATGGCATCGTAGATTAGGTCATGCAAGCACACACCTTATTTCAAAACTAATTAAAATGGATTTAGTTAAAGGTTTACCTAAACTAGATTTTGAAAATAACAAAATATGTGATGCATGTCAATTTGGAAAACAAACTAGAAGTTCTTTCAAATCTAAAAATATTGTTTCAACTTCTAGGGCTTAGAGCTACTTCACATGGATCTTTTCGGACCAACTAGAACCACAAGTCTAGGAGGAAAGAAATATGGTCTAGTGATTGTAGATGATTATTCTAGATATACTTGGGTAATGTTTTTAGCTCACAAAGATGAGACTTTCTCGATATTTCTGAAATTCTTCAAGAAAGTCACAAATGAGAAAAACACTACCATAGTATCTCTAAGAAGTGATCATGGAACTGAATTTGAAAATCACTTATTTGAAAGTTTTTGCTGAAAATGGAATTAATCATAATTTTTCAGCCCCTAGGACTCCACAACAAAATGGTGTAGTTGAAAGGAAAAATAGGACTCTAGAAGACATGGCCCGTACCATGCTATGCGAAAGTAACCTACCAAAGTACTTTTGGGCGGAAGCTATTAACACAGCATGTTACATCTTAAATAGAGCTTTAATAAGACCAATATTAAAGAAAACACCTTATGAATTATGGAATGAAAGAAAACCAAATATAAAATACTTTCATGCATTTGGATGTAAATGTTTCATTCATAATAATGGTAAAAACAATTAGGAAAATTTGATGCTAAATCTGATGAAGGAATTTTTCTAGGTTATTCAACAACTAGTAAAGCTTATAGAATCTTTAACAAGAAAACCTTAGTAGTTGAAGAATCCATTCATATAGTTTTCGATGAGTCTTTAGCACTAGTTCTGAAAAGCTTGATGATGAGGAAGATACAAACATAATTGAAAAAGATCTTGAAAAACTTAATATTGAAGTATCTTCTGATCATGAGCAAGAAGCTAAAGATGATGATTCACATAAGGACGATGATGTCAATATTGATCATAATGATATAGATCTTCCAAGAGACTGGAGATATGCTCATAGTCATCCAAGGAATTGATTATAGGTGATCCATCTCAAGGAATAAGAACTAGATCATATATGAGAAATATTAGTAATCATCTTGCATTTGTATCACAAATTGAACCTAAAACTATAGAAGAAGCTGAAAAAGATAATAATTGGATGATAGCAATGCAAGAAGAACTAAATCAATTTACTAGAAATAATGTTTGGACATTAGTTGAAAGACCTAAAAATCATTCAGTAATAGGATCAAAATGGGTTTTAGAAATAAACTAGATGAAAATGGCATAGTAATTAGAAACAAAGCTAGATTAGTTGCAAAAGGATATAATCAAGAAGAAGGTATTGATTTTGATGAAACCTTTGCACCAGTAGCTAGATTAGAAGCCATTAGCTATTACTTGCATTTGCATGTCATATGAATTTTAACTTATTTCAAATGGATGTTAAAAGCGCATTTTTAAATGGATTTATAAATGAAGAAGTTTATGTAGAACAACCACCAGGTTTTGAAGATCATGAATTTTCAAATCACGTTTTTAAATTGCACAAAGCTTTATATGGTTTGAAACAAGCACCTAGAGCTTGGTATGATAGGTTAAGTAAATTCTTAATTGAAAATGATTTCACAAGAGGAAATGTTGATAAAACATTATTTTTGAAAAGAAAAAGTAAAGATTTACTTGTAGTACAAATATACGTAGATGACATTATTTTTGGTGCTACTAACGATTCTCTTTGTCAAGAATTTGCAAAGTTGATGCAGGGAGAATTCGAGATGAGCATGATGGGAGAACTCAACTTCTTCCTTGGACTCCAAATCAAACAAAGCAAAGAGGGTATCTTTATCAACCAAACAAAGTACACAAGAGAGATTTTAAAGAAATTTGGTATGGAATCAATTAAACCCCTCGGAACACCAATGAGTCCTTCATGCAAGCTGGACAAAGATGAAGAAGGTAAAAAGGTTGATCAAAAGTATTATCGAGGTATTATCGGATCCCTTCTTTATTTAACAGCAAGTAGACCAGATATTATGTTTTCTGTATGTTTATGTGCTAGATTTCAATCAGAACCTAAAGAATCACACTTAATAGCTGTTAAAAGAATACTAAGATACTTAATGGAACAAAAAATGTAGGTTTATGGTATTCTAGAGACTCAACATTAAATCTAATTGCATATTCTGATTCTGATTATGCCGGATGCAAATTAGATAGAAAAAGCACAAGTGGTGCATGCCAATTTTTAGGAAGTAACTTAATCTCATGGTTTAGCAAAAAGCAAAATTCGGTTGCATTATCTACTGCGGAAGCAGAATATGTTGCAGCTGGAAGTTGCTGTGCTCAAATCCTATGGATTAAGAGACAACTTGAAGACTATGGTATCACACTTGATAAGACACCCATAAGATGTGATAATACAAGTGCAATAAATCTAACTAAAAATCCAATTCAACATTCAAGAACAAAGCATATTGAAATAAGATATCACTTTATAAGAGAACATGTAGCCAATAATGAAATTTGTCTTGATTATGTGAACACTGAAGAACAACTGGCAGATATATTAACTAAACCCTTAAGTGAAGAGAGATTTTGTTAGAGGAGAATTAGGAGTTTGTGATCCTTTGGAATAGTTTTCTGAAACTCTTAAGGACATCTATCTAGATTTCATCTTCTTCTTGAAAAATCTTGATATTTCAATAAGGAAATCTATCTAGATCTTGATTCATTGTTTCCCCAATTGCTAAAGAACTTTAATCTATAATTTGATGATTAATTTGAATAGTTTCAAATCCTTGAAACTTAATTTTTTATCTCTGGAACTGTTAGAGTCGACTCTGACAGTTTGTGGAGTCGACACCTGAGTTTTTGATGTTCTGTCTAAGTGATTAGAGCCGACTCTGGCTTTTGTGGAGCCGATTCTAATACGAGCGCTGACAGATTTTCTGGTTCGGAGCCGACACCCAGTTTTCGGGAGTCGACTCTAAGTCGAGCTAGGTCAAAAATAAAAAGGCGGAGTCGACCCCCAATCATTTCATTCGTCTCCTAAACCTATCCAAAGCTCCAAAGCTTTTCCAACTTCCCAAATCTACTCAAAACCCTTGATTAATCTTCAATCTTCTCAATGGCACCTAAGAGGCGCGGATTCATCGGTGGAGCATCCGTTCCAATGAAGAAACGCACTGTTCGGAGGCAACCCTCGCCTTCTTCCTCTTCGGCCACTCAAGAGGATTCCCCTCCTTCACCATCTTCACCAAAGGTTGACCATTTAGCCGGTAAGACCATTACCACTGGGAGAAAAGTAAACTTTGATTTATTTGAATCGGAAGGGTTCTCTATTGGAAGAAATTTGAAGGAAATGGGAGAAAATTTGTTCACTTGATTTACCCACTTATCCTGCTTTAGTAAAAGAGTTTTACAACGGATTAAGCAGAGGAGAAGGTGGATTAACAAGCATAGTAAGAGGAACAAGAGTGACAATTACCTCGGAGATTCTAGGAAACCTATTAGAAATGCCCACAATCGGATTGATGGAATATCAACATGAGGATAGAAGTGGAGCATTGACAAGGATGCTAGGGAGAGATGTGACTGAGTTTGAAGAAATATTTGTAAATCAGCTGAACCTAGAACTCAGATTACTTCATAATATCTGTGGAAGAATCTTATTTCCAAAAATTGGAGATTCGAGTATGTCTCGGAGCGAGACGTATTGTTAATGGACTGTATAATTACTGGAAGGCCAGTCAATTTAGCTGGCATGATGATTGGATACATGGCAGAGGCAGCTACAAAGAAGAGATCAACACTGCCATACGGTATGATTCTGACACTAGTCTTTAGAAGCCAAGGTGTGCTCATTATGGAGAATGAACCTTTAAGAAAACTGAGACACACTGATTATTATAGCATATCTACTATTCATCGGATGGGCTTCAAGAAAGTAAATGGTGTTTGGATGAAGGGAGGAAGAGAGGAAAGAGCAGAGAGAAAGTGCAGAGGAAGCCAGAGTAGAAGACATCCCGGGACCATCCACTGAGGGACCATCTGTCCCTGATCCATCTTTTCGGGACCTTCTTCAGCTGGACCTTCAGAGGCCAGACCTGGTTCTATTCCCTCACCTCCACATCAGCCTATAATAAATTCTGGGAGATTCTCTGATGAACAACTTGATCAGTTAAGAGGTTTGTTTGCTGAGTATGATAGCCAGAGATCTCAAGAAATTTCTAAATTAAAAGAAGACTTTAATCAGTTGAAGGAAGAACTAAATTCGAGACTGGACATGATATCCTTTACCTTAGGCAGTTCTTGAATCCTTTGGTGCTGAGCTTCACAAATCTTCGAAAGGATGGAAGGTATTGCTGATGGGTCAGGATCTTATGTTCATGCAACGGGTCAATTGAAGAAGGACATTGACCTTGCAGTCTCTCAAATCGAAGCTTGCCTTGAAAACTTTAAAAAATCACAAAAGGATGATGTAATGGAAATCATAGGTCATCTGAAGAAAATTGTATTCAAACACATCTGACCTTGATTTTGAGTTTGATAGTTTGTACTTAGGAAGTTTTTTGAATATCAAATGTATCTCATTTTGAAATGTAAATGAATCAACTAATGTAATGGTTCTTGCTTATGAAATGCAATTTCACATTTACAAATATTGATTGCTTGGATCCCTATGCTTTATTAAGTCTACAATTTTTTTACTCTCCTTATTGTTGATAACAAAAAAGGGGGAGAGATGGTTGAGAATATTATATAATGCAAAGAAAGATTGAATAGGAATATTGAATATGCAAAGACTTGAAATGGTATATATGCATAAAGAAAGAAAGGGAGAGAATAAGTGTTTATGCAAAATGACTTGAAATGTTAATCAGTTAAAATTTGATGCTTATATATAGGGGGAGCTACTCAATGCAGGGGGAGCTTAACAAAAAGCTCATTTGCAATTTTATGCATTAAGATTAAATATTCATAATTAATGGATTATATTGAACTCATGCACAATTTTAAAGTTTACGTTGAACATTGGCATCAAAACCTAAATTTCAAATGTTTAAAGTTCAAAATGACGATAATCCTTAGTTTGATTGAATTTTTGAATGCATATACTCAAAGTTTTTGTTATCATCAAAAAGGGGGAGATTGTTGACCCAATTGATGATTTTGATGATTAACAAAACTATTTGAGTATAACTTTTGAAGGCTCTGATGATTTTGATTTAGTGTTTTAGATTATAAGACTATTGAATGATCAAAATCAGGAGTTACATAGTGTTCTCGATCGAATCTAATGTCTAGGTAAGAATTGCAGACATTAGAGTCGACTCCGAGAATCACAGAGCCGACTCCGGAACTGGCACGGACACTAGAGTCGACTCCGAGACTGTTAGAGTCGACTCTCACAGAAGAAGCAGAAAGTCGATTTTTCTGGCCCCGACCTAGAGTCGACTCTGGGTAAGTTAGAGTCGACTCCGGAAAAGTTACTTGTCGACCCCAGAAAAGCCAGAGACGACTCCAAAAATACCGTTCTGAAATGTCTCGAGCTAGAGCCGACTCCAGAAAAGTTAGAGTCGACTCCAACCCACCTGGAACGAAAAATCAAGTTGCCAGATCAGCTCTAACGGTAATATTTCTATTTTAGCTTATTTCTAACGGATATATTTTGATACAAGGTACACTCCAATGGATAGTTTTCTTCTAAAAATGGTGTAAAAGAAATATAAAAAGGGAAGTCTATTGTTCAAAGAAAAAGACGGAAAATAGAAAGAAAAAGAGAGAAAATCTGAGATAGACAAATCCCATCTCAAAAATCCGAGAGCTTGAATCTTGAGAGGAAAATCTTCTAGCTCAACTCCACTTCACTTCAAAAAGCTCAAAGAGGAATCCAAGGCGTCTTAAATCAAAAAATCAGTGGATTTCCCAAATTGAAGAAAAAGCTCCGTTTCTTCCATTCCCAACCTTCTCAACTGCAACAACTGTGAGGGATTAACGCTGAGGCTTGATTCAATCCAGCAAGGAGAAGAAGAAAAGAAGAAAAGAAGAAAAGCTCAAAAGCCAACCTATCTACAAATCAGGCTTTTCTAAACCTTGCTATTCTTAATTTGTATATTTGCTCATTGAGGAGCTTCGTGTCTCAAAAACAATACTTATTTTTGTATGTGCTAGTTCAATCTGGGGGATTGAACTAGAGGAGGTAGTTTTACCTCGGTTTAAGCTTGGTTAAGCTTGGGTTCGTTGTGATCCCGTTAAAAACAACGAGTTAGGGTTTTTGTGCAGGTAAGCCCGTGTAAAACCGGCTGGGTTCGTTGTGATCCCAGAAAAACAACAAGTTTGAGTTGTGAGCTTGTAAAACAACTTGGCTGTAATTGAAG
The DNA here is from genome assembly GCA_900491605.1 of Calamus simplicifolius. Lineage (NCBI taxonomy): Eukaryota > Viridiplantae > Streptophyta > Magnoliopsida > Arecales > Arecaceae > Calamus > Calamus simplicifolius. Next base: position 1,721,391 of record UESW01003983.1, on the reverse strand, counting down.
AGATTATAGTGTGGACCCAAGTGAATCTTGGGAGTGGACGTAGGTGTTGGTTGCACCGAACCACTATAAAATTATTTTTGTGTTTGCCGTGCTATATTTCTCTCTCTCTATCTCTCTTTATTATTTGCTTGTGTATTGATTAAAGTTAGCCTCTCACTTGCACATTTTGCTAACTAATCAACTAAAGTTAAAAAGACTTAAATTTTTAAGAACCCAATTCACCCCCCCCTCTTGGGTTGCCATCTGGGCCAACAGTAACTTTTGTGTTTGCTGCCAGACCGAAGGATAAGGGAGCTTGGATGTCGTAATTATTTTTCGACCGATTTCATCCTGGGATGTGGTAAAGTTTTCTCCTAAGCGTGAACGGGTATCTTAGGTTTGTAACTTGGGTTTCTTAATAATTCAACTGGGGTGTCCTCACTGTTTTTCGGCCGAATTCATCGTGGGGTGTCGCGGGCCTTCTCTCCATGGTCAGTTATAAGCACAGGTGTCGTAGAATTGGTGCTAGGGTGTCGTAAGGTTTCAACCGGGGTGTCGCGAACAATGACATCCCTAACTCAGGCTGTTAACGACACCCCAGTTCTCATATGACGACACCCTAGCTTTAATGCGATGGCTCCCATGCGGGGACTGTTAGGGGGGACCGACGACATCCCTGACTCAGGCTGTTAACGATACCCCGGCTCGCATCTGACGACACCCTAGCTTTAAGGCGACGACACCCATGAGGTGACTGTTAAAGCGGGGTGTCGTCGCCTTAAAGCTATAAGCACAGGTATCGTAGCGTTGTCGCTAGGGTGTCGTAAGGTCTCAACTAGGGTGTCGTGAATGATTTTTGGCCGAATTCCTCCTTGGGTGTCGTAAGGTTATAAGCATGGGTGTCGTAGCGTTGTCGCTAGGGTGTCGTGATGTTTGAACTGCAGTGTCGCGAAGGATTTTTGATCGAGCATAACAGGGGTGTCGTATTTGTTTAACAGAGGTGTCTTATTTCTTTAACTTGGGTGTCGCAATACTCCCGATTTTCTCCTGCGATGTCACGAGGCTTTTCTCCAGCATTCGTTTGAAGCACGGGTGTCGTAGGCTTGTAACTACGGTGTCTTAACAGTAAATCTAGGGTGTCGTAGCTTTTATGGCGACACTACAGCTCTCATGCGCGACGACACCCTACCTTTAAGGCGACGACACCCGTTCCGTGACTGTTAAAAGGCGGGGACCGACGACATCCCCGACTTAGGCTCTTACAACACACCAGCTCTCATCTGATGATACCCTAGCTTTAAGGCGATGACACCCGTTCTGGGACTCTTAAGGTTTAAACTGGGGAGTTGCTCCCCCCTCTTCTCCTCTTGGCCCTCCGTAGAATGCCCCTCCCCTCTTCTCCTCTTCTTTATATCCATTCCCATGCTCTCTCCATGGTCAGTTATAAGCACGGGTGTCGTAGGCTTATAACTACGGTGTCTTAACAGTAAATCTGGGGTGTCGTAGCTTTTATGACGATACTAGAGCTATATGGATAGGAAATAATGGGGAATATAGGCCGAAACACTCTGACGACACCCCAGTTCATAAGGTATAACATCCTAATTAAAAGAGTATGACATTCGTGCTACAAAAAAGTAAACTCTAAATAGTTATGACTCCCGGAATGTCATAACTGTTTTGGTCTAAGGAAGTTACCCGCGCATTAAACGGTTTGGTCACACATTAACTTCCTCTAACGATAAAAAACTGTTGGTGTAATAAAGGAGCTTTACAAAGAAGTGGGAACAAGGACTTTTTACTTCCTTCTGCGGATGACATTTTCTCCAGAAGTTTTCTTCCGACCGGACTCCTCAGAACGAGGGCTCAGGATCTTGCTCAAACCTTGGACTGATTCCTTAGCATCCGAAAGCCAAAGCGAGGGCTCAGGATCTTGCTTAAACCTTGGACTGTTTCCTTAGCATCCGAAAGCCAGAGCGAGGGGAAAGAACGAGTTTTTCTTGCAGAGATTAAATCCAAGAAAAAATAGCGATAGAAGTAGGCTGGAGGGAAATGGCATTTTCATCTGCACAATAATTTTAAAATAAAGGAGAAGCGCTTTTAATGGCCGTCACGATCAGAACGTAATATCGTAGCAGAGCCATACCATTCCGCATCATCAGCCACGTAGGATCCACGTGGACCAATCAGGAGAGGCGGTGCAGCCCACGTAGGACTTACTGCACCGGAGGCGGTGTACAAAGACTTTTCCTTAGGGTGCAACTCGGGCACATAAAATTTAACTTTTTTTAATTTTAATTTTAATTTTATTTATAAAATATTAATATTAAATTTAATTTTAATTTTATTGATAGAAAATAGAATAAAATAAATTTTTTTAAAATAAATAAATATCAAATTATAGATTTCAAAAATGAAAAAATAAAATTTCTTGACGAACGCATAAGCTGGACTCGGGCTTTAACATTATATTAAAAAAAAAGTTTTACTGAAAACAAAAAAGAGGAGGTGTCGTAAATAAAGAAGAGAAGGAGATGAGAAGTGAAATAAAATATGCAGATGGTCTGCCTTTATGTTTGTCCTTCTTTTTCTCGTCTGCGATCGATGGCCTTTCCCTCTTCACTCTCAAGTTGGTCATCTCATTCGATCCGACTGGCGCTCTCAACGCTTCTAGAAACCTGATGCCGATAAGCTACCCTTCATTCGGATAACCCTCAGGTTCGGGTTATCTTGAGTTCGGATTGCGGTCAATCCAAATTCGGATCAATTACAAATCAGACCGAGTTAAACCCGGATCTTTCGGATTCGAATTGGGCAAACATGAATTTAAACACTACTATAAATTGGGTTTAACGGACCGAATTTGAGTTGAACCCAGTCCAAATTGTATCCCTACCTGCATTCAATCCCATGTTAATCATAGATCGGGATGACTATGAATACATCCATACGAAGTCTAGAAACTCAACTCAAACTTTATAGCTAACCCTTCTTTTTTATCATAATATCGTACCAACGTGACATATTATAATTCATATAGTTTAAAAAAATATTGTAAATAGATTTTATATATTTATAATTAGATTTAAATATAAAATTTTAACATGATAAAATTATCATGATTTAAAAAGAAAAGATTTTAAATACTAATATAGAATTAAAAAATTAAATAGTAATTTGTTAGCTATTTTTTAAGTAAATTTTTAGATTGTGATGGTAGCATGGTGCAACGTTCTCTTAGCTCTCGTGCTTAATAAAGCCAAAATGGGTGGCGGGCCTGCCAACGTAGGGTCAGACACGGGATGTTTGTCTTGGCTATGGTTTCGGCCACGGGCTGTTTGTCTTGGCTACGGTTTCTAATCTAGTTTCGGCCACGGGCTGTTTGTCTTGGCTATAGCTTCTCATTTAGTCTACAACTTTAGACATGCTAAATTGGGTATCAGGTCTCATGGGGCCAAATAGTGGGACGAGGGCTCCGTCTATGCACGCATAAGCCTCTTTTTTGTTCCTTGAAATCATGTGAATTGTGTTCCTACCTACCTTTTGAGTTGGAAAAGCACCACCTGCCCTTCTTTTCGGAGGTTTTATCTTTTAATAATAATGTTTTTCCCTGTCATTCCTTGATATCTTTAGGTTGCACATGTAGCCAGCCAACGAATCTATGCTAAATTTCATAATAGTATAATATCGAATCTTAAACAATATCATATCAATTAATGTCTTCAAAGGAAATGGGAGAATAGTAGTGGTACTTAAATGTACAAGATTATGGATTGGCAGGCCTTCTTTCCAAGGATTTAGAATCATCAAACAAAGGGAGGCTTCCTTACCTTGATCCAGCCATCTGAAACTCAACCTGGGTTTTAGCTGCTGAAATCGGCACAAATTAATGAGATCGGAACACTTGATCTGAGGCTCCCTTACCTTGATCCAACAACATCTTCGAAGAAGAGGATGGGGGGAAGCCTGCTCAACTGACGTCGAGCAATCTTCTTAGGGATTTGCCATCCCTCCACCGAAATAGGGGAAGTGACCGCATCCCCCTGATCCATCTTCCTGGAAGCTGAAGATTGAATCTGGGGGGCCTCCTTCGCTAGATAGCAGTCATCCAAGAACCAAATCTGGGGCCATCCATGGAAGGAGCTTACTCTGACACCGAGACGTAGGTCCCGGCGAAGTGCAAAGATCCACAAGAATCACAGATTCCTTCGATGTTCTCATAAGAAAATTGCTGCTAGAAGGGAGCTTTACTCCCACGTACTCCCACCCCCGGCTGGAGGGGTTTTGCCCACATCAACGTGGACACAGGCACGAACAAACCCCCCACGATTCTTCAGCTTGGTTGCAGCATCGGAGAACATATACTCCCCTGCTACCGACAAAACAGAGGACAATATCTTCTCTATCCAGAATTCCAATGGGAGCAAGGGCAGTCGAATCCATAGCAGGGCTTTGAGGAGGGTGTCAGCTGCCGGGATGAAATCAGATTGCAACTTCGCAATAGAAATTGGTTATTCATTAGCCACTCATGGCCTTCCTAGAACGAGATCTCTGCCTTGAGAATCAAAAAATCGAAAGATGTAATGCCGGTGAGCCAGAGAAACGACTTCAACCTCACCGAAAATATCAGCCCGATGAAACTCCCGGACGATCACCTCCGGCGGCACCCAATGGGAGAGGCTCCAGGCAATGATCGACTTGTTCACTCATCCACTAGCTTCGTCCTCCAGTGATTGAGCTGGAACTTGGATGATGTGCGGGAACAACCGTTCGATCTCAGCTACTTCCGCTGATGAGGGTGATGGAGCAACCCATTCAAACCGACCAGCAGGAGCTCGATGCCAAGGCATTCCGGCATGCGTAGTCCCATCGGACACAACTGGATTTGGAGCATAAGAGTTTGCCATCAGACAGTCCGAGATGATCGGAGCCGACGATAGGATCATCGAAAATCAGCAAAGAAACAGTTCGACATCACTAATCTTAAAGCAGGAAAACCATGTAGTTCCTTTCCTATCTAATAATTCTTACTAGATGCAGGCTATCCAGCTGGAATCGAAGGAAGATGAGGGACATTGTGAGGCAAGTTGAGCAAGTTGAATCTATTATTGCTATGCTCTAGGCCAAAGAGGATCAGGAAGGGTTTCTTAATGAGTCTGATCTGTCATCCCTTTGCTTCAGTCTGGTGATCCACCATTCCCTTCTTGTGTAGCAGGAGATTTTTTAGAAGCAAAGGTCCCAGATCCAGTGGATTAAAGAAGGGGATAATAATACTAGATTCTTTCATCATGCCACTCTCAAACGCCGAGCGGTGAACCGTATCATGCGTTTAGCTGATGATGAGGGTCACTTCCAAGAGGATAATTAGATGATTAGGGATCAGGTTCTTTATTTCTTCTGGTCTAGATGGACTGAGGTTACTGGTGATGGGTTCCTGTTTGCCCTGTTTTAACTCCTAATAGGATCTCCGATACGGAGAATGACCTTCTTATTAAGTCCATTTCGACAGAGGACATTCGGATGGCTTTATGGGATCTTGGAGCGGATAAGGCACCGAAGCCTAACAAGTTTCCATCTTTATTCTTTCGCTATTATTGGAGTATTCTGGGATGGGATGTTGCGCAGGCCATCCAGCTTGTTTTTCAGTCGAAAGCCATTCCCTCTGAGTGGAATGAACTTTTGTTACCCTGGTACCTAAATGACCTAATGCTACCATATCCCAGCACTATCAGCCTATCAGCCTCTGCACTACCTTATATAAGGTATGTGCACGTCTCTTGGTCTTCTGGATGCGATCAGTGATCCCTCGTCTTATTTCTTTGGAGCAAGGGGCTTTCCTCAGAGGGCGTAGCATCACTGATAATGCCCTGCTAGCTCAAAAATTTATGCATGATCTTCAGCAAGCCTCTGTTCGTCATTGTCTCATGGCTGTTAAGCTAGACATGGAGAGAACTTACGATAGACTGAGCTGGGCTTTCCTATGACGTACTCTTGATGAGTTTGGGTTCAAGGAGCTCTTTATTGACTAGATCATGGCCTATGTTTACCGACCGTCCTTTTCTATCCTTATTAATGGAGGCCAGACTAATTACTTTCACTCTGAGGTTGGATTGAGGCAGGGATGTCCTTTTTCACCGTTTCTATTCATCCTCTTTGCTCATGCTTTATCGCGGGCACTATCTTAGGTACAGTAGGGCTCTTGTCTGATCCCCTACAGCACGGGGCCCCGGGGGCCCTCACTGTTTCACCTGCTGTTTGCTGATGATTGCATTCTCCTGGGCAAGGCTTCAATAAGCAATGCTACCACTTTTGCCTCTATACTTCAGTCTTATTGTCGGGCCTCTGGACATAATGTTAACCTGAGTAAATCTTTGATCTGCTTTAGCCCCTTGATGATGTCTACATTAAGGAGGGCTATCACGCAAATCATGGGTATCTCGGTTATGGTAGACCAGCTTTCCTATATGGAGATTCCGATTACGGGGAGACGACCATGGAGATCTGACTTCACTGACCTAGAGAGGCATGTTCGTGATCATCTGAATGGTGGCAGGTTACTGAACTTTCTATGATGGCGAGGATTACTCTTTTACAACCTGTGCTTTCGTCTCTTCCTCTCTATCTGTTATCTAACGCAGCTATTCCATTGACTTGCTTGAGAAAAATTGAGAGATACTTCAGACACTTTCTCTGGGCCTCAATGTAGGATGGACATGGTACTCACCTTATGACTTGGGATATTGTCTGTTTACCGATCACTAAGGGAGGGCTGGGGATCCACTCCCTTACTGTTAGGAGGGAGGCTTTGATTGCTAGGCACACCACATGATTTTACTTGATCCGCACTGTATGTGGAGCACCTTCATACATGCAAAATATGGAGACTTGTTTTCTTCCACTGATCCTCAGTCTACTTGAGGGTATTCCTTCTTTTGGAAAGAGGTTTGCCAGCACGTTCTAGATTTTCTGAACAGCATTCGTGGATGATTGGTGATGTAGTCTATGTGGATGTTGTTTGAGATACGTAGATTGCAGCCCTTCCCCTATCTCATTGGCCTACCTTTGTCAGCATTGCCATCCCTAGTGGTATGAGAGTCTCTGATTTAATCATCCAGGACCATTTTGCTTGGTATATCCCTTTGCTATCTAGTCTCTTCGGGGATGACCTCTATCGTCACATTCTATCCATTCCTCTCACTCTGGGTCATACTTTGGGCATCAAGGTTTGAAGGAGATCCTGTTTGCCTCGGGCTCCTATTAGGGACCTCCTGAGGATTTATAGATAGTCCTAGCAGTTGATGGATGTGGCATGGATCTGGCATCTCCCTATTCATCCTAGGGTTTGGCTATTTGTTTGAAAGTTGGTTCGGAACTATCTTTCCACCTGCTCCCTGCTCTCAAGGCATGGTTTGAGCATCCAGTCCACTTGCCCATTATATGGCCTTGAGGAGGAGTCGGTTGATCATGCTATTTTCACCTGCTCCAGAGCTGGACAAATATGGCATATTTTAGGTGATCGGCCCTGGAATGAAGGTATTTCTCCTCTCTGCACCTCCTTTCTGGGTTTGATCAGGCAGGATTTGGAGAGGGGAATCCACCAGAAGGTTACCACGAGGGCTTACATTGCTAATCAGATTTGGTTATCCTGAAACCAGCTGGTGTTCATTGATAAGACGACTCCTTCCCACAGGATCATCAAGACAGCCTTCTCCTTAGCTACGGAGTATACTTTCCATCACACAGTTCTTAATTCTAATAGTCCTATCCTCTGGAGCTCCCATGCTGCCTGGGCAATGCACTGGCGTACAGTCTTTATTTCTTGGAAGCCTCCACCTTTAGGATTTGTTAAAATCAACTTTGAAGGGAATGTTCGGGATAGATCTGCTGGATCAACTTTTGTAATACGAGGGCCAAATGGTGAGTTACTGGTTGCTGATGGTTTTGGCCTTCTTGACTCATTGGTGCCCCTGGCTGAGCTATCTGTTGCTTGGGTGGGTATCCCCTGTGCCATCCGTGCTCTGGATGCCCGTTGTCTTATCATCAAGGGGGATTCTATCACTTTATTTGTTGGCTCTGATAGGACCCTAGTGATTGCTTGCCATCCAACCCCTTGATTATCGACATTCGATCTATCCTTCAGGGAGTTCATAGCACCCTGATTCGGCACATTTATAGGGAAGCTAACTCTATGGCCGATTGGATCGCCGCCAGGGTGGCCGACTACTCTAGATTTTGGAGCTAAAAGTAGGGAGATCCATACCCTCTCGTTCTGACCCAAATTTTGTGTTCTGACCCAAATTTTGTATTCTGATATATCGGGCTCGACTTATCCTATATTGATGTGATCATTCATCTGTATTATAAAAAAAAAAAAAAACAAAGGAAGGCTATGAGAGTCTCCTTATTATTTTACATTCCAAAGTATCATATTTTTATAGATAGTGAATACAGAGGTAGGCTTTATCCAACGTTCAGAAGAATGTATCTTTAGAACATTTTCTTTATGAACGGCTACCTCTGTGAAATACAACGGAGGCCACAAGTCAATTTCGGTGAGAGTTAATTCTAGAAATGGACTCAACCATCAAGAAGGAGCCTATGTGAATATTTGACCTGGCCAACTTAATCAATAGTCAACATTTTCCACTCATCCCTATATATATATATATATATATATATATATATATATAGGATATAGAACTCTCAGTCTTAATACCAATTAATTTTATTTATATCTTGAATAATTTGATCACATTGATTAAATACTCTCACCCCTGAGATTTTTTTTTTCTGAGCAATACTCAAAACCACTAAGTTAGATGATTATGTCCATAATTATATATAACTTATGCAAAATAATCTTTCAATCTATGAATTACAAATCAAGGTATATTATCGAATGATAATTCTTGAATGCTTATATTGATCCATTTTTATATAACAATCTTTTTAGCTAGCGATGTTATGTGTTGCATATCTCATAGCCTTGGATGACAAAGCTAATGAAGTTATTTTGAACTCTAATTCATGATATAATTTTAAATTTAAGAATACATATAGTTTTAGAGCTCATATAGTGATAAAAAAAATTATTATGTCACTTCTAAACGGTCAATTCTAGCATATGCAACACATAATGCATATTGTAATAGAGTTTTCACTTAAAAGGCCATATCAATTTCAAACGTCATATGAATTTAAGTCTAAACATCACATAAATCTCTAATTTAATCACTCACACATGCTCAAATTTCATAGGCTGTATTTGGATTTGTTGACCTATTTTATATTTAAATCTTTTATGTTTTATTTTAATCTTAATTGAGATAATATTTTTTTTGCAACTTATGCAATAACACGTGTATTTTTTATGTTTCATGCAATTCATGCTTTTTTTTTTTTTCATAATGCCGCTACCTAACGATCAATTATGACTATTTTTATCACAGACCGTTCGCTATAAAAGGTTCGAAGGAAATTTCATGTGAGTGAACAGATGCCGAACCTTTATGTTTTTGTTTCTGTCGCATTACACCAATGGTGTCTCTTCCCCCACCATTTTGAGGCTTTTAAATTTCCAACTTTTTTCTACTGACGCCAGCTGTCCAAGAGACGGCAGGTTGCCACGGCAAGAAAACGTTCCAAAGAATCGGAGAACGTGGTGATTTGAGCCATGATCTTGAGGGTTCTCTCGTCTAAGGTATTGTTTGATACCTAAAAGTTATTTCTGAATGAATATACAAGATAGTATTTATTCAGGGGATAGTTGAAGGAATAAGCATTTTTTTAAATTATAAATCTGTCATCAAGGGATAACTTTAGTTGTTCTTGAATTTTCCAAAAAATAAGTTTAGGAGATAACCCATGATTAAACATGAGTTATTTCCTCTGGTTAAACTTTTTTAGACATATCCCCTCTAGCTATAACATTTTAGGGATAAGAAAGGATATCCTCCCCCATATCAAACACTGTCTAAAAATTTATTTTTTATTATTATTCCTCCACTTTTCACTGGCCATGTGATTGATCAGATTCATCTCAAAATGGCTCCACCAAAAGTTGCACTCGGCCACTGGAATTGAAGATCGTCATGGCTGAACAGTTGGTCGGTTGGCCTGCTGCAGTTCATCAACCAGTCCACAACTTTAGACATGTTGCATCAGGTATTCTCATGGGGCCAAATAGTGGGACGAAGCCTCTGTCCATGCATAACCTACTTTTCCTTCTTTATCTACCTTGAAATCATGTGAATTGTGTTCCTACCTAACTTTTGAGCTGTGGAACCACCCGTCCATCTTTGGGAGGTTTTATTTTTTATAATAAATTTTGCCCCATCATTCCTTAAGTGCTTCTATATAGGTTACATATAGCCAGCAAACGAATGTTAAATTGTATAATATCAGAATCAAAAGTTGAATATTATTCATTAAATGATACAAACTATGTATAAAAATACAAGGATCAATTTGAATCAACTAAATATGGAAAACAATCAAACAAAATCAACTAAATATAAAATATAATTAATCAAATACGATCAAACACCTAAATATGGTATGAACATTTATATACAATCAGAGAATATATAAAATATGTGGTTTCCTAATACGCCCCCTCAAGTTGGAGCATGGAGATCACAAATGCCCAACTTGCGCAATAAATTGAAGAAACAATCTTGATCTAGAGCTTTGATAAATATATTTGCTAGTTGAGTGGAAGAAGGCGCATGAGCAGTGACAATTTGGTAAGATTGAATTCGTTCACTTACAAAATGACAATCGATCTCAATGTGCTTCGTGCGTTAATGAAAAACGGGGTTGGCGGCAATATGGAGAGCAGCTTGGTTGTCACAATGAAAAACCATTGGTTGAGAATGTAAATCTGAAAATCTTGAAGCAATGTTTTCAACCAAGTAAGTTCACTCGCAGTGAAAGCCATAGCACGGTATTCTACTTCAGTAGAAGAGCAAGACACATTGGTTTGTTTCTTAAATTTTTAGGAGACAAGGAATCACCAAGAAAGATAATGTAGCCAGTGGTGGATCATCTGGTCATAGGATACCCTGCCCAATAGCATTACAATAAGCATTAAGTTGAAAGGAGCTTGAAGAAGAAAGAAGTATGCCTTGACCAGGTGAAGATTTTATGTAGCGGAGCACATGCATGGCAGCATCAAAATGCGGTTGCTTAGGATTCTGCACGAACTGAAAAAGAATGCTCATAGCATAACAAATATCGGGTCTAGTGATTGTAAGATAAAGAAAACGTCCAACAAAATGTTGATATTGTAAGGGATCATTGAAAGGAGAACCAATATCAGAAGAAAGATTATGTTGTTGCTCCATTTGAAAACCGTAAGGACGAGCACCAAGCATGCCTGCATCGGTTAAAATGTTTAGAGCATATTTATGTTGACTGAGAACAAGACCATTTGCTGTACATGCCACTTCAATACCAAAAAAGTACTTCAAAGGACTAAGATCCTTAATAGAGAAAGTGGTGTGAAGATAAAGTTTCAAGACAGCAATACGAGCAGGATCGTTACCAGTGATAATGATATCGTCCATGTAAATCAGAACAGCCACAAAACTACCACTCTTTGAAGAAGTAAAGAGAGAACTATCAGCATGAGATTGTAAAAAACCAATAGATTTGAGAGAAATTATGAACTTTTCGAACCAATTTCATGATGCTTGTTTGAGACCATAAATTGACTTGTGAAGAAGACAAACTCGTGTATCATCTTTATGAGAATAGCCTTATGGGCATGTTATGTATACCTCCTCGTGTAAGTCTCCTTGCAAAAAGGTATTATTGACATCAAGTTGATGAAGCTACCAATGATTAATAGATGCAATAGCTAGCATAACTCTTATAGTAACCAATTTAGCAACTGGGGCAAATGTCTCATGATAATCGAGACCTTCGATTTGAGTGAAGCCTTTAGCAACTAATCGTGCCTTATAATGTTCAATAGTGCCATCAAGTCGATATTTGATTTTGTATACCCACTTGGAATCAATTGCTCGCTTTCCAATTGGTAAAGGAACAAGAGTGCAAGTTCGGTTTCTTTTAAGAGCATCAATTTTAGCTTTTATGGCTTCTCTCCATTGTTCATGCTTAACAGCTTGAGAAAAGGTAGTAGGTTCTTCATGGGATGTAATGGCTGCAAGATAAGCTAAATGTTTTGGAGAAAAAAAAGAATATGAAACAAAGTTGAAAAGTGGATGAGAAGTACTTGAGTTAGCTGAATGCATATGGGCTTGCATGGGATCAAGCGATGGAGGTATAGTGCAAACATAATCCTAAAATTGAAGCGGAGCATGACGAGTATGAAGTGGTCGAGATAGAGGTGGGCTTGAAAGAGTAGGTGTGGTTTCAGGAACGTAATCTGAATTAGTATATGATGATTTAGAACTTGGGAACGAGACAAGAAGTGATGACACAGCAGGATTAGTGTCTTGTAAAGACAGGTTGGAGGATTACACGATGATGACTCAAGAGTAGTAGGTGATGGCTCAAGTGGGTAAGTGATGTGATCAGAATCAGTACAAGAAAGAGGAATTGGAATAGAGGGATTTGGTTTTTGCACAAGTGAGCAAGGAAAAACATCTTCATAGAAAATGATATTCCTTGAGGTAAATATTTGGTAGATAGTAAGGTCAAAGACTCTATACCCCTTTTGACCATGAGGATAACCAACAAAAATGCATTTGGTTGCACAAGCATCAAACTTGGTTTGAGATGAGGAGTGGTTATGAGCATAACAGAGACATCCAAAACCTTCAGGTAATAGTAAGATGATGATTTTCCAAATAATACTTCATGAGGAGTGCGATGAGAAAGTAAACGCGTAGGAGTTGTATTGATTAAGAAGGTTGCTGTAAGGATACACTTACCCCAGAAATTAATAGGTAATTGGACTTGAAATCGCAAGGCATGAGCAACTTCAAGCAAGTAACGATTTTGCGTTCGACTACACCATTTTGTTGTGGTGTATCAGTACAAGAGGTTTGGTGCAAGATTCCTTGTGAATACAAAAAATTTTTGCATAGGGCCTGATGTGAATTCTTTTTCATTGTCACTATGAACTTATCGAACATTAGTATTAAATTATCTTTTCACCATTTGACAAAAATTGACCAAATAGTTGTATGCCTGCAATTTGTATTTCATCAAATAAATCCAAGTGCACCTACTACAATCATCAACAATTGTTAATAAATAATGACAATCGGAATGAGAAGGAGTTGAATATGGGCCCCAAATGTCACAATAAATAAGAAAAAAGATTTGATTACTTCTCTTTTGGCTAATAGGAAAGGACAATCTAGTTTGTTTAGAACGATGACAAATGTCAAGTTATGTTTATTAATAGATAGAACATGAAAAACTAGTGATTTTTGATAGACGACTAATGGAGACATGACCTAACCACTTGTGCCATAATTCCAAGGAATCACTCAACACTTGAGATGCCATAGACTTTTTCTAAAAGTCACAGTAATAGATCCCATTATGCAAATTATCCGTTCCAATCAGCTTCCTTGTGGCAAGGTCCTAAAAAACACAAAAAGTGGGAAAAAAATATGATGGCACATTGAAGTTGTTCAGTTAGTTTACTGACAGACAAAAGATTGATTGAGGCACGCAAAGAACTTTATCAAGAGTCATGTCTTTGGACAATGAGTTTGTCCTATATGTGTGACTTGTATGGATGACCCATCAGGAATTTAAACAGGCATAGAATGAGGAATTCTATTGACTAATGCAGATGCAAAAGGAGTCATATGGTCTGTTGCACCACTATCAACGATCCAAGGTGAAGTAGAAGATATGGTCTTACCAGTAAAATTAGCAGAGTGAGGAGTTAGATCACTACCAAGAAGAATCATGAGTTGATTGTACTGTTCAATTGTCAAGCCATGAACCGGAGACTAATTGACAGAAGATGCTACGGACTGTGGTTCATATGAAGCATTTGCCGCAAAAGGATTTTCATGATTCTGTGTATATGATGATTCAACCTTCCAGAGACTTGTTTGTCATCCAATTGGAAGGATATCCCATGAGTTTGAAGCACTTTTCTCTTGTATGTTCCATCTTATCACAATATGAACAATGATCTTTGGTACGTGAATCAGTTTTGCCATGAGCTGTTTGTTGTCTTGACTGCTAGGGCCATTGCCTCAATAACTGATACTCAAGAATAAGTGTGAGCAAGTTGCTTTTCTTCTTTAGTGACCATAGCATAAATTTTACTCAATGAAGGCAAGGGCTCTATATTTAAAATTTAAGATCTTATAGTAGAAAAGCTATCATTGAGACCCATAAGAAATTGATGTACCTTTTTTATCTCTCGACTTGCAATAAGGTTCTTGGCTGCTCCACATGTACAACCACAAGTGCATTTTGGGGTTGGATCATAAACTTGTAACGCATCCATAAAGCTTACTTTGAGCTTTGTGTAATAGGCTGCAACTGATGTTGTTTCATGGTTGAGGGTAACTAAATCTCGTTTGAGCTCATGAACTCGTGGTGCATTACCTTGTGAAAACCTTTCTTCAAGATCCATCCAAATTTTATGAGCATTTGCGTAGGCTACACTATCATGTAAATGTTTGGCTAAGGTATTAAAGATCCAAGATATAATCATGGAATTGCACTTGGTCCACATCTAATATTCAGCAGCATCCGAGGTTGGCTTTGGGAGTGACCCATCGACAAAACCCATCTTATTCTTAGCATAAAGAGCATTTGCATCGCTCTCCTCCATATGTGATAATTGTCTCCATCTAAAAAATTTGAAACAAAAACTCTTCTACGATCATCACTTGGATGAAGATAATATGGAGATTCTGAGTCAACAAGTTTGTTGCCTCCCTCCAAAATCCCACCTTTGACCTTTGAAGAAATAGAACTTGTATCATTAGCCTTTGGCTAAACAAAAATTGGCAAAGCTTTGCCTTTAGAATGAACCTTGCTATGATACCATGAAGAAATTTTATATCAGAATCAAAAGTTGAATATTATTCATTGAATGATACAAACTATATATAGGAAGAAATACAAGAATCAATTAGGATCAACTAAATATGATACAATCAAACAAAATCAACTAAATATGAAATACAATCAATCAAATACGATCAGGCACCTAAATATGGTATGAACATTTGTATACAATCGAGAATATATAAAATTATATAGTTTCCTAATACTTCTTTATCTACCTTGAAATCATGTGAATTGTGTTCTTATCTAACTTTTGAGCTGTGAAACGACTCGTCCATCTTTGGGAGGTTTTATTTTTTATAATAAATTTCGCCCCATCATTCCTTAATGTTTCTATATATGTTACATTTTTAGCCAGCAAACGAATGTTAAATTGCATAATATCAAATCTTAAGCAATACATATCAAATGTATTTACCTTTATTAATGAAACAAAGAGTCCATAGATGATCTCTCTTTAAATACAAAGAAGTAAGAAATCTGTTAAAAAATAAAAAAAAAAGAGAACAAAAACATGCCATTCCCCATCCATCTTATTCCTATTCCATTAAGCTTACGTAATATCCTCATATATTTTATATCTATAAAATTATTCTTATAATTTTCACTAAAAATTTAAATATGCTATTAGAAAGAAGAATGAGGCAAGATAAGGATGGAGCAGAAATAAAAATTTAGTTTTATCATGGGATGGGATAGGACGTAAGAATCAATGTTTATGAGACAGGGATAGAGATTGAGGTTCTAGCCCGCATCACCCAATTACCACCCCTAATCTCGTTAGATAGGATTATATCCATCTATGTCCCTATCTCGTCACAATTCTCAATCGCCATCTTAGTCTTATCCCATTGCCATCCCTAATCTCTGGATCATATCCATCTAAGCAATCTTATTCCCTATCTTCAGCCCGCATCGTTCCATTGCCATCTCTTATCTAATCAAATGGGATCAGATCTCTCTATACTTCCATTTCATCAACAATTTTTAATCTCCATCTCTCTCCCATGTCATTATCATCTTTAATCTAATCATATGTGGGATCATATCCATTAGTGCCTCCATCTTATCAATAATTCTCAATCCCATCGTTATTTTGTTCCATTACCATTCCCTATCTAATCAAATAGGATAATATCCATCGGTGCCTCCGTTCATCAACAATTCTCAATTCCCATCTCCATCATGTTGGCTTGCCATCTCTAATCTAATCAAATGGGATCATCCATTTGTGTTGTGCCTCCATCTCATCAACAATTAGATCAACCAATAACTATGCAACCTTTTCTGTGTAAAGTATATATATATATGTCTTCATTACAAAACATATCTATCCAAATGATAAAAAGTGCGATGATCATGTGCATATACTATGCATTCCATTGCTTAATTATATTTTGTGGGCTTATGAAGATTCATTTGTTCAAGGCTCCACATGGCCCGTGGCCTACGAGGAACCTTCATTCCGTGAACGGTTGCATGTGATAACTAAAGGCAATAAAAATTTCATAACATAGCGATTGCATCGTTTGTCTACCTTCAGATTTGCGTTAAATATTAGGATAATCTTTACTTCTATCACTCCCAATAAAAAAAGGTACAACTACTACACCCTGCATAAGGTTCAGGTTTCAGAAAAAACTTTTGGCGGCTCTTGCTCTATGTAACTCTACCATGGTGTATTTATGCTTGCATAAAAGATACTCAAGCATTAGATTCTTTTAAACAATTTTATCACCATAGCTGCTGTGGATATTATTCGCCTTTCTTTTCAACTATTTGAGCCATTATATAGTACTTGCATTGTACGTTTGTGATTTGCTTAAGCCCATATAGAAATTTGAGGTCTTTATGATTGCACGCATCTCAATTCTAAAGTTTTTTATGTTACATATGCATGTGCAAGTATAGAGAGAGAGAGAGAGAAAGAAAGAGAGAGAGTTGAACTTATCTACACATGCCTTATATCTATTTGTTATTTTTATTTTTAGATATAATCTAATTATTCTTTTTATTCTTACATTCATACGAATCTTAAAGTTATTTTATATTTTTTATTTTTAAAATTTATAATTTATTTAAATTTAAAAAATAATAATTAATAATATATAAGTAATTAAGTTCAACATTATATATATATATATATATGAAAATGCGTTGCCTTATCTCTGTGCTCTTCAATTTGTTCGTCGTTGTAAGTATGAGCTGTGTACAAACCTTGTCAATAGTAGGAATTATCAGGTGGTGGTCGTTCATGGGGGAGCTTCTAAATAGACCGTAAAAATTATTCTTCATATTTATACTTTAAAAAAAAATATATTTAATTTATTTAAATAAATAATGATCATTATGCCTTTACAATTTTTCTCCATACCTCCTCCTTCTCTACCCCGCTCTCCTTCGTTCGGTCTATCAAGGCCGAACAGGCAGCACCCATTAGGACAAATGAAGGTTAGGCCGAACAAAAGGCCTATGTCTCATCAAATAGGATCGAACACATGAGCAAAGAAAAGCCGAGGGCTAGGTCCAGAGGGGGCGGAGGCAAGGAGCCAAAGAACCGAGGGCTAGCAGAGAAGAATCGAGACCGAAGGGATCGGAACGGTCGAGGCCAAGAGGGAGCTAGGAGTCAAGAGGGGCCGAGATGACGTGTCCGATGAGGGAAGCAGGGGAGGGGACCCGAGGGCCAAGGAGGAGGGGCCAAGAGGAGCCAAAGGCTAGGGAAGGAGAGCCGATGCCGGAGAAGGTCGAAGCGGCCGAGGCTGAGGAGGGAAGCAGAGGGGAGCCGGACGAGGGCTGCTGCTGCTGCCACCGCAGCTCATCGCTGCTAGTCGAGGGAGGAGGGAAGAGGGGAGGAGGGGAGCGACCGGATGGGGCGAGGAGAGTGGTTTAAGAGTTGTTTAGAAATTTTTTTATTCTTTTTGCGGTGTATTTAGAAGCTCCCTCGTTCATGGGCATCATGCTGATAGATATGCTTGTCCAAAGGGCCCCATGGGGCCTTCTTCTCGCCCTTCCATCCTCCGAAAGTTTCTTTCATCCTTTTTCTCTCTTATTTTATGTGCACTAAAATTGTGAGAAATATAGAAAATTAAGAGTGAGCCCACTCTCATAATTCGATATTGATCATGAGAAAGGAAAGGCTTTGGTTTCATTTTAATTTTGCATGTATTTTATGAAGTACCTTGGCCCATAAACTCTATCATGGGATTCTTTATTCATAACTTTGAATTCGATAGTAGAACGTCTATGTTCCTTCGAAATCTCAACATATCGGTATATTTTTTATGTTTAGAAAAATTATATGATAATTTTTTTTTATATGACAATGTTAATATTATATATGTTAAATAATGGGCATGCTTCTGCTTCACAGTCAACATTCCACCAGATTCGTCCCCCTCGTCACATGCTTTCTTTTTTCCTCCTCCTCCTCCTCCTCCTCCTCCTCCTCTCTCTCTCTCTCTCTCTCTCTCTCTCTCTCTTTTTTTTTTTTTTTTTTTTTTTTTTTTTTTTTTTTTTTTTTTTTTTTTCTCTTTTCTTCTTTT
>UESW01003983.1:1672263-1702160 GCA_900491605.1 Calamus simplicifolius | reverse complement strand
GGCACCCCCTCTCTCTCCCATTGTCTCTCCCTTTCTTAGTCCCTTCCAACTCTTCAGCACCGACCCTCTTCCAGCGCCCCCTAACCCTCGTCTCGGTATTTCTCTCCACTTCTCAGCACCGGCTCTCTTCAGCCCTCGACGCCTCTCCGGTACCGTCGAACGAAGGTTCGGCCTCCTATTTGATCGAACGAAAGGTCTATCAGGCCGAATAAAATGACCTTCATTCGGTCAAACAGGACCGAACAGAGGCTCTCTGTTTGATCCTATTTGGTTTTGTTTGGACGAACTGTATCTAATACCGGAGAAAAGGTGCTAGGCTGGTGCCGAAGAGTATGAAGGAGACGAGGCCGAAAAGGGAACAGTAAAGGAGAGATGGGTCGAAGAGAGGAAAGGGAGGGGAGGATTCGTGGTTTATGGAGAGAAGAAAAAAGGAAGGATAGTTTAGAAATATTTTTATATAAAATAAATGAGAGAAGGGTGTGGATAGCAATTTGGGCGGGCCAAATAGAAATTCCAAAATAGTGCATGGTCGGTTGCACTATTTTCGAATCTTTTCTAACCTTATCTAATTCAAATATAATTAAATTTAATATTTAATTTTTTTCAATCTTTAAATTTACATAAATAATAAAAATATCTTATCTTTTTTTATTATCTTTCATGATTAGCATTCAACAACTAAAAAAATTACTAATTCTTAACTTAACGTCATCCTTAAATTTACACTCAAATTCTGAACTTTCACAATATTTGAATATAGCCAAGTATAGAATCCGATAATCTCGCCTACCCTTAAATTCACATAGATTTTAAAACCATTCCAGCTTTTTCATCTTTGAAATGATGAATTTATGCATTTAAAATAAAGGAGATGATTGAATTTAAACTTTGTTATATCCAAATATAATCAATTTTATGTGTGTGTATGCATGCGCACATGAAATTGTAGTATCTATCATAGCTAGAATATAATGCTACATGAATCAATCCAAATTATGTCAATCGATATAAACATATAAAATTAATTAATTATATATATTAATTTTTCAATCCCCAAATAATTTTGCCTATGTAAACCCGAATTTGTCATCAAAAGTTCCAACGTAGCACCCCCAACATTTAATGCATGGTATCTGCCAGACAAGATTGCAACGAGAAACTGCAACGCAACATGCCATTGGATTAGAAAGTGCTTGGAAGTGGACCCAAGGCCGAATCTTTAACAGGTTTCTTTAGTACGAGAGCCACCTGGAAATTGGAACTTAGCCTTAAAAGCAGTACTCATTGGAATTTAGATTTAATAACAAAACTCATACACAGTTGGGAACAACATCATGTTAGTGGATGCCTGAATGCATTAGCCACGTCAATTATAGCCTGAGAGGCTTTTCCACCCCAACAGCTGCCAACTTGTGATCAGAGTTCTACAACCGGTGGCCACTCCATTCACCATCCAATGAAGGTGGATTCTTCAAGCATACAAGCGTAACAAAGATTAAATAAATTTGTCACAGCAGAGCCAAAATGGAAATTACTTGCTCATACCACATTGACCTCCAGAAGTTAACACAATGTTGAATTTTTGAAATCTCAGTGCTTCAATAGAATAATGCCTTCACCTTTGGTTTCTGTAATCTCTGATTTCTGTATAATTCTGCAGTTTGAAAGGCATGTCTTGAACAGACCTAGAGGTGAGATGTACTGTGAAAAATCTTGCTAGCCTCCAGCAGTTATGTTGGTGGGCCTGTTTGACATGTTGCTTAGCTTCCTGTGCCTAATGACACATAAAATGCTCTCTCTCAGCATGCATGACTGATTTGCATGTTGGCTGATGCAGTGAAGGGCTTGTGATGCTGCAAATTTGCCACTCAAACAGGAGAACATATATAGAGGATCCCCTAAACTTCAGTGCCCTTAAAGAAGACAGTCAAAAACCTCATAAGAAATGTGTCTAGATATTCAAAATGGCTAGCATTTACTCTGCATTTCCAGGACAAGATAGGATAAACTGATTCATATGCAAAGTCAGCAATGAAAACATTGGAAGAAACCAAAGAAGAAATGTTTAGTTATTCCAATAAATAATGGTCATACAAAAAAATAAAGGCACTCAGTCAATGATATTTATGCTATTATTTGTATTTACATATAGAAAACATGCACAACTTACATTAGAAGAAGCCCCAATGTTGTTTGCCAGAGTTTCATCATTTGGATGTCTTGAAGGAGAAGATACCCCTAAATGATCCTTCTCACCACAATTGACAGGGCTAAAGCCTGTTCTGCTTTTAGTAATGTTGGCCGCAGTTTCCTGCAAAAAATTCATAAATACCTGCAGTCTAGTTGAGTAAAGAATGCTGCTGTTACAAAGCACATGCACACTCCCTACTGCAGAGCAAGGTTCTCATGGACTTTAGTGGTTTCATTGATTTCAGAGAGTGGGACAGGTTTTTTATGATGCTGATGAATTGAGTAATAAAGACACCAGAGCTATTCTATTTAGTAACAAACTCAAGACATCAAATTGTTTAAAAACATTGATCAGAATTTGAAAATAGACATTGATCAAGTCAACTTTCACAGAACTGAAAAAGGACAAAAAAAACCCATGCACGGTAAACTGTTCTCAAAAAATCAAAGAAAGAAGTGAAAATAGTCCATTTTACATGATAATGGGTGCTTATTCATGCACTGATTTATGATTTCTTTTAGCAATTTGTTAGAAAAGTTAAATGAAAAATATGCTAACAAGCACTAGTTCTCCAAATAAGATGCAGAGCATTTTTGAAGCCAAAAAGTAACCCTCGGAACTGATAAGGTTTAATTAAGAAAGTTAATTAGAACCACTGATCCAGAGTGCACAAAGAAATATACATAACCTTTAAATTGGGGATGACCAAATTTCAACTTAATATTAAATTGATAAAAAAATGTCACTCATAACACCATGCTTTGTCTACAATCTACCACAACTACGAGATCTACAAATGATTGGCAGTCGACAGAGCGTGTACCATGTATGTACTACTATATTGCCATAAAGCCTAAGCAAATAAAATTTTCATGATCAAACAAGGTTAAAAAACTGAACCATGATAGTGACCACCATATAAGCAAAATAATAATAATAATAATAATAATAATTCTCTTTAATTCACATAGGAACCTTTGGAAAACCTTACCTCTGCCTTATCTTGACTCTTCAGGTTACAAGCTGAACCACTGGACTCGTCTGAAGAATCAGGTTGAAAATTTTCATCCTCTTTAGACTAAATGGCTGCATCTTCACATTTAGGCTTAGTGCCCTTGTTTCCAGAATTGCAAGCTGATGATTCAGTGGCATAGCTTCCCTGTTGATCTGTGTCTTGATGATTTTCTTGCTTGCATACCAAGTGAGATATGGAATCTTGTGTTTGATTTAAGACTAAAGGCTGTGTCTGTGCATGTCGCCCAGATAAATGCTGCATAGAGTGGTTAGTAGCAGATGGTCTCTCCAAATTTTGGTATGGGGCTATAAAAGGTGCATATGAAGGGAAGGAAAGATATTGATTGGCTCCATCCAATGCAGTATCATTTAGCAAGGGAAGGACTAAGGGAATGATACAATGGATATGACAGGATAGGAGATAGTGGAGGAGATAGGCCATGACACTGTAAATTACTGCATTGTGTATCTGGCACCATAGCTATCATTTGGAAAGAGAATGGTGGAGGTCCTGCATGGATCCTTGGATCCATGGCGATCCAAGGAGATATTAAACTCATCCTTTGGTGATATTGGATATTTAAATTTTCAACGTCAGCCCTTAGAACTACTTTCTCCTCTTTTAGTTCCTCTTTTTCTCGCATAAGCTGTTAGAAGGGCATAGATCATCACAAGCCAAAAATACAACATCCATAATTTTTATTTTTTTAAAAAAAAACAGACGACAATGATAAGAAGGCATACATCATTAAATTCTTCAGAAAGAGTTTTCTGTTCAGCTTTTAGTGTGTCTACCTCAGCAGCTAGTTCCTTCAACGCTTCCACCACATCAGAAAGGATGGTTGCCTTGTTCATCTTAGGTCGACAGGAATATGATATAGAGTACTAAACAATCAACAGAAAAAAACTGAAAGGGAGGATACTTAAAAGGATATAATAAGTCCACAGCAAGGTTGATTAAAATAAATGGCATAAGACATGGTGTTCACAGTTATTTCATCAAGGGGGCCTACAGAAGAGGAAAAAAAATACATATTGATATATCTTAAAAAATCTCTTCGTTTCATATTCAGTGATTATGAAACATGAAGCCGCATCCATGTTTTTCTTTTTTTCTTTTCTTTTCTTTTCTTTTTCTTTTTCTTTTTCTTTTTTGTTTTGGTTGGGGGGGGTGTCTTACTTTGCCAAATGTGTATAAACATAGATATTATGACATATATATGACTAAATGGAAGCATTGATAAAACAATACTAGAAAACTAGGCAAAAGACATCCAAATTTACCTAGCGTGATCCCCAGCTCAAGGAACTGCTCATTTAATCGGTCTCTCTTCAGTTTCTCTCTGCCAACTTTTTTAAGTCTCTTGGTATTAATCTGGTCTCTTGCTTCCACCTTTTTCTTTTGCCTGAATACCAAAAGAAGGCATTTAACAAAGAGAAAATTGAATTAAAAGAACATGCTCGTACATTATCCTTTCCAATAGACCTCAATGTGAACTCATTTTCTAGGTCACTGTGAGTTATATTAAACTGTCCAATAATATACAACCAGCATCACAACTAGTGGTATCATGCAAACAACACTAAACTTTTAATTACTAATATCTGGATATCTAGAAGCCCTGCAGAAACAAGCTTCATAAGTCATCAGGAAATAACAAAAATCACTGAGGAAAAATGAAGAATGCACAGGTATCTTGGGAGAAAGAAAATAAGTCTAGTTCATACTCTTGTTCCCCAGTTAATAAAAGCCTAAAAACTAGCTGACCATGCCTCAGGTCTAAACCCCACTTGAAAAGGAAAGGAATGACAAGCAAATGCAATTCCTCTTCTCTTGATTTTGGGAATAATTGACAATGGTTTTTCTGTTTTCAGCCATCTGCTAGTAAAAGACTAGTGCAATTCACACTGTACTATGAGAGTTGATCTTAACAAGTTGCGGGGGCTTTAATGAAGAGGCAATTAAAAGTCATTTGTAGGAAGTAAAAGAGTAAACTGACCAGAAAACATATTATATACTCAGCATTCTTAAATATTTGATGACTCGCCCATATTATAATTTGTGAGGTCTGAGGTGTATAAAATGATATACAATACTGCATTCTTTATTAACATGAAGAATGACAAGAATGTTATTAAAAACTTGACATGATTGTCAGGTGTCCAATGGCCCAGGAGAATCCAACATGGATACAGGGACATGCCTATATCTTATGTATATACCTGTATAAATGTATTGATGTATGCATATAATTAATAACAAGCTAGACCTATGCTCCCCTAAGTTCATTAAAATTTTATCAAATGATTGCTAATGATACTGTTACATTTAAAAGCATAGTCATGATGGCATGATTATTTAATGGTATTAAGCATTAAGGAGTGTCATGAAATGTCTCATGTTCAAGTGTCTGATCCAGCAGAAAAGTCTTAAGTTTGGACTTTGGATAGCTATCACAATTAGAAAACCTGTAGAACAGATATTCCATAAAGGATTCGTGTTAACCTTGACTCAGCTTACTGTGTGAATTGAAAAGCCGTTGACCATGCTGAACCACCCTCCATTGGATGCTGGGATTTGAAAGATTTAAACCATCATCTTGCATAGGTTTCCCCAAAAAAAATTCCTTACATGGAACTTATGCTTTGATCATCCATCCAACATGATTGCATGTGAACAATTTGCTCAATTTTTGAGTGTCTCCTGAATACTTAAATGTATTCTTCTTTACATGAGTGTGTGTGCGCACACGCACATGGATGCATCTTGCATGGTGTGCATGCATTTTGTTGGGCCTCCACATTAACAGGATTCTTTGTCAGTAAGATGTTTTTCATATTGATCTTTTCATGTCTTTTTTCTTTTTCCTATTTGCATGTGCCTTTTCACAATTTCCCTGGATATTCATAACAGAGCAAGAAAACTGAAAAGTCCTTTATGCTCTCTTCTTGGTTACTCTTGTTATGATTGTAATAACCCCAGTGTTTAGTACTTACCAAGGCATATAAGAACTCCATTATACCGTCTAGCTACCAAGATATAAAGTGCAGCCAAGCATTATCAATGAAGTTAAATTTCTAGTGACAACTACCATATCAATTTTGCTTTACCTTTCTTGTGTCCTCACGGCCTTAGCTTCAAAAGAACATGTAGTCATTTAGTTCTTCTCCTCTATAGAGGACATTAGGAATTATGGAGGAAAGACTTGGATGTAGATATTGTTAGAAAAAAATATGGAGCACATGATGTGTGTTCCAATGAAAACTAGTCCTTTATCATCAAGATTGATAACCAAGAGTTGGCATAAAGAGACTTCCATCAAGGTCTTAAATATTGGTACCAAGTATTGTACCTTTTTTATTGGAATGGTACCAGTACATATAGTATGCATCGAAATTGTCAACTTCAAAAAATTTACTGATACAACTGATAGTACAGTGCCGCCGACATGCACCAATACAAACCAATGTGCCTATATAACTGATTTCGATGTCTCAATACTTGCACTAGTCCCGGTTTTCTGTAAGAATGGTCCGGCACTAGATGTACCATCTTTTGCCAGAACTAGTTTCTGAAACCATGATTTCCATCGTTTGAGAATAATTTTTAGAAAATCTTTCTCAAAAAAAAAAAGAAAATAATTTTAGAAAATAACACGTAAATGGATTAAAATTGGGTGGATGAATTAACAAGATGCTTTTGAGTTTCTATTTGATTATGAAATGCCTTCACAACACAGAAAATATCAAAAAATAGCAATAAAAGTCACAATATCATGATACATTTTGTTGGGCAAAAATAATGATATCAAAGATAGAATATTTAGATGGATGCATGACGAGACTAGAAAGACATCAACAAATTGTATAGAAGCCATAGAAGCTGTATTAATTAGGGAAACATTGATGAAGAACTATGTGATGTTTGGGCATGCGTAATGAAACCGCAACTATTGATATGTAAATGTTCTTAGATTCGCCATAGGGCTAGAAACATTAAGGCTGTGTTTGAAATAGGGGATAAGAGGGGTTATCCCCTAGATATCCCTTCTTATCCCAAAAGCTATAACTACAGGGGATATCCCTGAAAAAGTTTAACCAAGGAGATAACCCATGTTTAACCCTGGGTTATCTTCTGAACTTATTCCCTAGGGAACCCAGGAATAGCTGGTTATCCCCCAGCTATCCCTTGAAGGCATATTTGTCAATAAAAAAATTGCTTTTGCCCTAAAATTTCTTTGCATCCTTTCGTTCTTCCTCCTCCCGTCCGAGCGGCCGTCGCCCCGATCTTCCATCTCCTGGCGACCACTCGAAGACCCAGATCAAACCCGGTCTCCCTTCTTCACAAGATTCAAGGACTCTATCACTTCAGAAGCCTCTGATTCCAACCCTTCCAAGCCCACCACCTGCCGTAGATCGCGTCCAGTGCCCCCACGACAATCTGCCTCTCAAGCTTTGTTCCGTGCCACTCTCTCATTCTTTTTTTTGTTCATTCTCTTTCCGCTTCTCTTCTTCTTTGTTCTTCTTGTTCTCTGTCTTGGGTTGCAGGAAGCCCCTACAGCTCGAGATAGTTGCTGCATCTCTCCGTGCGCCACAAGCGGAGGAAAGCGGTGGTCTTGTTGGAGGTGGCGAGGAAGATGACAATGGAAGAGATAATGGTAGTTGGGAAGGAGCTCGAGGAAGCACCACCGCTGTTGGAGGATGCGGAAGCCAACTCCAGGCCTCGCCGCATTGCTCTCTTCGTCGAGCCCTCTCCCTTCGCGTCCGTATTTCCGCCCTCCCTCCTTCTTGGATCTGTTCGTGTTTTCCCCTCTTTCTTGATGCTTGTCGATGGCTGCACTCTGTTTGTTGGTTGTTTGTTCTAAATTTGCAGTAATTGTAATTAACTATAATTTTTAAGAAAAATGTAAAGACCTAATTTCTGGTTTTCTTTTTATATAATCAACATTATATCCGGATTGATTTGGACCTTTTGATCTGAAATCAAACGGTCCAAATCAATTGCTGTATTAAAATTGTAAGGGTAGTTTGGGGTTTAATACCAAACTTTTTGAGGATATCCTCTCCTATCCCTCCAATCAAATACAATCACAGGGGATAAGTTATCCCCTGCATTCACATTTTTTCATTTGGTACATCCAAAGGGATAGACAGGGGATATCCCTCAGAGGGGATAAGTTATCCCCTGCATTCACATTTTTGCATTTGGTACATCCAAAGGGATAGACAGGGGATATCCTTAGGGATATCCCCTGAAAAAACTCTATCCTGTACACTTATTCAGGGATAGAGTTTTTTCTATCAAACACTACCTAAGATAAATCTAGACTCATTCTTGTGGAAATGCTTAAAATTGGGGCAGAACAAGATGATACCAATTTTGATGGTTCACTTTATTTCATATTTTCAAAAAGTGAGGCCCATTGAGTTTGTTGCCGCGGAAATCCGTTTTCCGACTCGGATGCGCCTCTGGCTCCTGATTCGGATGCCGATCCGCAGCCTCGAGACAGAACCTGCAAGACAGTCCGCACGCAGGGGGTGTTGTAGGGGTTGCCCTCTGCGGAGGACCCTCCGATGCCCAAGTCAGTGGAGATTCACAGCAAGCAGATGTGAGGAGAAGACTCTCACAGAGGAGATGTTCCTCAGGGCTCTTGTGAGAGCTCTAATGGAGTCTGGAGTATGAGATTCAGTAAGTGAAAAAATGAATACATAAGGGGTTGTCTCAGAGTTTTTCACGCGTACTTAAGAGGTTGGAAGGCTATGGTATTTATAGGTGATCATCTGATTCCTTAGACGTGCCCTGGATGGGGTCTAAAAACTGTTAGGATTCAAATCAAGTTTGTTACGAGGCCAGTGGGATCCGTATCTTGTCAGTTAAAGGATCGACAACTGAGAAAGCTGGTTGATGCCTGAGGCTCAATGATCACACAGACCTAGGCCACTCTTGGGCATGATTCGCCGTCTGGAATCTTATTCAGCTATAGTGGATTCGAACTTTCCCGCGCCGGATTCTACAGAGGTATTTTGAATATCTCGATTTGGTTTGGCTGAGGAATACCATGGTTTTCTAAGGTATAAGATGGCTCGGCTCGGACGGCCGAGGAATAGCTTAGGCTACCGAGGTATAAGGATAGCTCAGGTTACTGGGGAATGACTCGGCTCAGATGGCCGAAGCATAAAGGTGGTCGGGTTGTCAGGGTGACCCGACTTCGCCAAAGGTGATTTGGCTTCGTCACTAGGGTGTCACGCCAGCTGGCCAGCTGGCAAGCAGGGCATTTGGATTGGGCGCGACCCCATCGCCAATGTGAGTGGTCAATAATGCAACGACGATTTTACCCCTCATAACATGCCCCCCACTCCTTAGTCGACGTGTAATTTCGGATATAGGGAGTAGAATTCTGGAGCAATCTTATTTGGGGGATTCAAAAAGGTAGGCAATGATGATCTCGTAAATGACGAGCCGCTGATTCGTCATCATTTTTTGTCACAGCTCGAGGAGGTAACGCCTCGCTTCCAACAAGTCGTGATAGCGTAAGGTCCACGTGGCAGGTTATCCTTTATTTCTGGCGCATGCATTGGGATTTTTAGCGTCTAGGGCTTTCTTTATGAAGCGCTTATTTAAAGAGGGCTAAGGCGGCGTTCCTTCTGCAACGCCCCTTTGTCCCTACTGCAGAGATTTTCCGCTCCCTTTTGGGCTCTTACTTGTCTGTTCGTGTCTTACCCCCTGTTCATCCAATATGAGTGGTCCAGGCAATGTTGCTTCTGAGGTAATCCTAGACGATCTGGATAGGATTCGTCGCTATTAAAGAGTTCCTCTGGATGTAGCCCTATGGGTGCCGAGGATCGAGCACCGGGTTTTAACCGAGTTGAGCCGGGAGTCTTCTTCTATGAGGAGAGCTTGAGGGCAGGTCTCCGATTTACTCTTCACCCGTTGATACAGGAGGTGATGAGGTTTTACAATATATGCCCGACGATGGTGGCTCCGAATAGCTGGCGCAATATCGTTGGGTTTATCTCGATGTGCAGTCGCGTTGGGGTGACTACGACTCTTCCTTTATTTCGAGTTTGTAACAATCTGGTTTCCAAGAGGAGCTCTGAGTGGCCTTACATTGGCCCTCGAAGTCATTTAAGATGATTTCCGATAATCCTTCTTCGATAAAGGGATGGAAATTCCGATTTCTCATCACCGAAGGGAACATTGGCTCGGACTTTCCGAAAGGATGGGCTAGTTATGTAAAGGGCCTGGAGGCGCGTTTGGAGTTGAGCGGGCAGGAGAAAATGAATCTGGCTATCCTTCGCAGTGGTCAGGAGGTCCCTACCAGCACCTTGTTAGCGGAGGATGCCCTTTTTGCCGTCGGGCTTAGCTCTGTCGACCCTCAGGGTGAGTCTATGTTCTAATGGTCATCACGCTTATACGATCTTGCCATTGTTTAACTAAATATCTGCTGTGTTTTTAGCCGAGAGGTCCGCATTTGCAGGTCAGATAAGGAGGGAGCTAGGCAAGCGCCATAGGGGCTCCGGCTCTAGGGATAAACATAGGTCCGAGAAGAGGGCTCGCCCTTCCGAGTCTCACTCAAAGGAGCTTAGAAAAGTCGGTGTCGACTACCGCTCTTCAGCCTCATAGAGGAAGTGGAAACACTATCTGTGACCGATAAGCCCTCCCTGCCGGAGGGAGGCGAGATAGCAGAGGGAGCCATTGGAGGAAGATCGGAGAAAGCCGTCAAGGTTCCCCCTTCTAGATAGTGGTCGTATCAAACGACGCCGAGGAGATGTTGCCGGTACGTCCGGCTATCCTTCCGCCAGATGTCCTTCAGCTATCGGTGGTGGAGAGTCCACGGTGTATGTAAGACGCCCCGCTCAGGCGAAGGGGTCCGGAGAGGTAGTGGCGGCTGCCGAAGCTCAAGTGGAGCCGCCCGTTAAGAGGCTAGTGGAGGTCGTGGTTCCCCCCGCTGAGGATCCCTCTCCCGTGGTTTCCAGGGACGCTGCGGAAGAGGTTGACGCACCAGTAGGAGAAGAAGAAGAAGCATTGAATGAAGGGGACGTTCGGGCCGAGGGTCCTTCGGTTGGGGCTGAAGCATCCGAGGCCTCGCAGGTTAGAGTCCTGACGGAGGAGGCCGAGCGGATGGTTTCTTGGGCCGAAGTTCCTCAGGTCAGCTCTTCGGCTATGAGCTCTTTGTTCACAGCCGGAAGTGGACGATATGCTCACTGCCTTGATGAAATCTGTTTTGCGCGCCGGGGGGAGCTCCTCGACGGGCGAGCCTGTCGCCAGGATATCATTGAGGCGGCCTTCGGTCGGCTCGGGGCGCCGAAGGATGTTTTCCTTCTGCCAGAAATCAATAATGCTACTCTCATGACAATGGCTTCAAATTACATCTCCCGGGTAAGTTATTGTTCCGAGGTTGTAATTCCTAATTGGTCGGTTAGGCCATGGTTTCCTACTGGTGTTTTTCTCACAGAATGCTTTGGTCACAAGGGCACTGACTTGGCGCTTGAATTTGGCCACTAGGGCTTGTGCCCATGCCAGGAAAGAGGCGGCCGACCTTCGGGCGAGAGTGGATTCGACCAGCTAGCTTTTCGGGGCCATGGCGTCCGCTAGGGCAGATCTCAAGAGGGTGAACGAGTCTTACCGACTCGCAGCTGAAAGGGCCTCTCGACTAGAGGTTCAGGTCAAAGAGCTCCAGGGTTTCCATGAACAATCGGATAAGGCCTGCCTGGAGTTGTCCCAGATTAAGGCTAAATATGACGACAAAGTCAATGCTATGCAGCAGCATTTTGATAAGAGATAGGGCAGCTGAGGGCTAATCATGCCGAGAGAAGAATAGTTGGAGCAGGAAGCTTGAAGAGGAGGAGCACAAGTGCCGGCGGCAACGGGATCAGCTTGCTGGTTTAAATAAGGAATTTGCCGATATGGAGAACCGGCTGAAATGGCAAAATGAGCAGATTGCTCGGCTTACCGACGATCTCGATCAATCTCCACAGGAAGTTGGGGACAAGCAGTCCCAAATCAACAACCTCAAGGAGGGTCTTCACCAAAATAAGGCGGCCAAATTGAAGGCCTTGGAAAAGGTTCAAGAGCTGAGCGCTAAAATGGCTCGACGAGAGGAAGAGGTGCGGCGTCTTCTTCTTTATTCGTTTTCAGTGTTTTTCTTTTGCTCGTGAGCTCAAACACTCTGATTTTTTGCAGATAGGTAGAATTGGGCTCGAGACGCAGGAGCAGTTTAAAGCTTTAAGGGCGAAGTTATCCGCGAGTCGTCAAATGAACCTCGAACTCCAAAACCAGCTTACTTCGGTTGTGGAGGAGTATAAAAATTCTGCGCAATTCTCTGAAGAACGTAAGGGGCTTGTGCCAATGCATTTCGGTTCGGCGAAGAGGAGACTCGAGCGAGGATCTCTCAGGCGCATCCCGAATGGGATTTATCTTTTTTGGATGCCGAACATTTTGACGCCTATACCCCGGAGGCTGAAGAAGCCGAGTATGAGGATACTTCAGACGTCGACCTTGATGCTATTTTGGGCCCCAGTGAGGCCGTGGCCTCCGAAGAATGTCCTCAGTCTGCTGCCGAGGTACCTGAAGCTCTTCCTTTGGCATTTGAAGTGGGTGAAGCGAGTCAAGCCCCTTCGAGATTGTCAAAGAGGTTTTGGGACGGACCCGGACCCCGATTCTTAAGGGTTGCTTGTGTATTTCTTGCCTCACATATTTGTAATCTGGCTAAGACTTTAATGAATAGATCTTTTGTCTCTACTTGTTTGCCTTTTTTGGATGATCTTTTTGTCACAAATTTTTCTCGACGGCGAGCGAATCAATTCGTGCTCTTAGGTCGGTATATTTTCTTTGAATTGAGCATCCTGCTTATTCGGAGCTGGACCGATTTGCTTTGCCGATGTAAGATAGTTAGGCTTGAGCTTAAGGAAATGTCTCGGTCGAGGCCGAGGTTAGGCAGATAGTTCGGTTTATCCGAAGTAAGAAATTGGTTTATTTGGCCGAGGCATAAAATGGTTCGACATGAGGTGACCAGAAACTGCGCGAGTACCTCAGCCAAGACTTGGCAGGTAGTCCGACCTATGTAAAGTCGTCTCGTTTTCTGCCGAGGCGGATCTGTAATTCGCTGAAGAACGCTTTATTTTTTGCATAAGGCATTTATCCCGTTGGCGTATTCCAACACGGGTCTTTTTAATCGTACGAGATAAGCATTCGATCGCCATTGGATGGCGTCGTTTTCACAAGGTGATTTCCCAGGCCTGCCCGTATCTCAAGGACCGGCGGACGATTTCCTGCATTTAAGGCTCTTGATTCAAGGTCAGAGGAAAATCTTTTGTCGTGCATCTTGGCCCGGAAAATGCGTTTGGCGCGCTTTGAAAAGCGCTCTTTCATCCTGAACCGCCACGTGGTAGCGTGGCCAGGGCGTTTTGAATCCCAGGGCTTTCTGCTTTAATGACTGCTCCCGGTCTGTTTGCCTATAAAATGGGGAGAGCGGGCCATGTTAGGCTATCTCCCAAGGGCTTCCTTTCTGTGACTTGCAAAGGCTTCCATGGTGTCGTTTCATTGAAGTTGAGAGTGGAGAGATCGAGCTTTCCTTTTGAAAGCTGGTCCATCCCAGATAGCTGGGGTGATGAAGAAGCTGTTAAAGAGCGAGCAGTCCTCAAGGAAGGAATTTTTGAAGGTCATATGAAGAGCGCATGGGAGACCCGCAGAGATCATATAGGAAGCGCACGTATGCGCTTCCTGCGTGTCCTTTGTTGCTGGTCATAGGGATTACAAGAAATGCACGACATACGTGCCCCCCATGACTAGCATGAATTTCACCCCCTTCCTCAGCTTGAATCCCTCAGTTCATTTGCCTGAGGAATCTTCCGCCATGTGAAGAGGGAGGAGGGATGTATGGGTCTGCTGGTTCCCTGCCTATATGCTTGGGCAGTGGCTAGCAGACTAGCATCCCACTTGGGGGATGCTCCATTGGCGTAAGCATCTACGAGCCCTTGGCCTGGTTATGACCCCTCCACGTATTCGTCCGAGGGATTCATGGATGGCTTGCTTTGTTCTTTGGGATTAACTAGTGGCTTAACAGAGCCTGTCTGGTTTCTCTGATTTCTGGGGTCAGATGTAAAGACATCGTTATCGACCGAAGCTGCTCAGCAGAGCTTTTCATTTGCTTGTATTTCCTGCGCTTTGACGCACTTGTAATGCCTCTCAAGAGGTTGTAATTCTTTCATTAATAAAGAAAGTTTTTACTCTTTCTTCTTTCGAATGTCTGTTTTTTCCTTTCGGCGTGACTATGCAGTCTTGTCCGTTTTAGGCTTACCAAGTCATGTTCGGCTCATAACCCTTCGACTGTGCTTGGGTTGCACTGCCTTCGTTAGGCATTTTCATAGTGTTTGCCCCCTTCAGAGGAGGCACTGGTCTCTGTTCAAGTTAGAGGGAGTCTGGGCGACCTTACCGATTCACAAGATAAGTGCAGCCCGATAAAAAAGGGGCTAAGTAGGTCTTTCCTTAAGGAGGAGAGACTTGCACAACTCTGCTGATGGGCAGAAAAAGGGATTTCTTACTTGCGCCGAAGTAAAATGTATCAGTTGTGCTAAAATGTCTGAGAAATTAACCGGCCTTGCTATTACTGCAGAATCGCCAGGGCCACTTGGCTTTGTCCAAGGCTTCAAAGATTAATAAGAAATTCCATTCGGCTTTGGCCGAGGGTTCTGATAGTAAGAGATGCACTTCGCTTTGAAGGCTTTTGATATAAGAGATGTACTTCCGCTCTGGCCGAGGCTTTTAATAATAAGAGATGCGCTTCGGCTCTGGCCGAGGCTTTTAATAATAAAGATGCGCTTCGACCTTGGCCGAGGCTTTTAATAATAAAAGATGCGCTTCGGCCTTGGCCGAGGCTTTTAATAATGAGAGATGCACTTCGGCTCTAGCCGAGGCTTTTAATAATGAGAGATGCACTTCGATTCCGGCCGAGGCTTTTAATAATAAAAGATGTACTTCGGCTTTGACCGAGCTTTTAATAATAAAAGATGCACTTTGGCTCTGGCCGAGGATTTCAATAATAAGAGATAAGTTTCGGCTCTGACCGAGGCTTTTAATAATAAGAGATGCACTTTGGCTCCGACCGAGGCTTTTAATAATAAAAGATGCGCTTCGGCTTTGATCGAGGCTTTTAATAATAAAAGATGCACTTTGGCTCTGGCCGAGGCTTTTAACAATAAAAGATGTGCTTCGGCTTTGGCCGAGGCTTTAGGAACCGTTGAGTGTATACCTGGTGGCGCCATGGCGCGGGAACATTGCTCGGCCCTGCCGAAGTTCGAAGACTGTTTGGAGATCACTCGGTTCGGCCAGGGCTCGTAAGCTGCCCGAATTCGTCCGAGGCTTTTAAGCCATTTGGCCCAGTCGGGGCTTGTAAGCTGCCTGAATCCGGCCAAAGGCTTGCAGATCACTCGGCTCCCAACCGTACTGGGAGTGCTCGGCTATACCGAGTCTTTGTGGAATAATAAAACTCGGCCCAGCCGAGGTACGAAGATTTAGCTTGGCCCTCGGGCATATCGGGAGTGCTCGGCCATACCGAGTCTTTGTGAAATAGGACTCGGCCCAGCCGAGGTACGGAGATTTAACTTGGCCCCCAGTCGTACCGGGAGTGCTCGGCCATACCGAGTCTTTGTGGAATAGGACTCAGCCTAGTCGAGGTACGGAGATTTAACTTAGCCCCCGAGGGTACCGGGAGTGCTCGGCCATACCGAGTCTTCATGGAGTAGGACTCGGCCCAGCCGAGGTACGGAGATTTAACTTGGCCCCCAGGCATACCGAAAGTGCTCGGCCATACCGAGTCTTTGTGGAATAGGACTCGGCCCAGCCGAGGTACAAAGATTTAACTTGGCCCCCGGGCATACCGGGAGTGCTCGGCCATACCGAGTCTTTGTGGAATAGGACTCGGCCCAACCGAGTTACGGAGATTTAACTTGGCCCTCGGGCGTACCAGGAGTACTCGGCCATACTGAGTCTTTGTGGAATAGGACTCGGTCCAGCTGAGGTACGGAGATTTCCTGCTCAAGGAGGCAGCTCGGTCGTACCGAGAATTGGTAAGCAGTATCTGTTTTTCATTATGACTTTTCGGAAAAATGATTGTAGTGATCATGCCACGGATCATAGAAACAAGATGCCAAAACTATAAATGAGGCAAGTCTATAGAAAGCGTACCCTACTGATGGTATATGCGGAGATTGTCTGAATTCCATGTCCGAGGAATAGATTTCGTTCAGATCCTGGAGCTTGTAGGTACTAGGCCCGATGACTTCCGCCACCTGATAGGGGCCTTCCCAGTTCGGATATAGCTTTCCTTGTTCCGGTGGCTTGGAGACGGATGCTTTCCAGAGGATAAGATCGCCGGCGAGAAAGATTTTCCTTTGACTCTGAAGGCGTGATAGCGAGCCACTCTTTGTTGATAGGCAGCTACTCTTATCCGAGCTTTCTCTCTGATCTCCTCCACCAGGTCAAGGTTGGTGCGGAGCTGCTCGTCATTAGCCTCCTTCGAGTAACTCTCCATCTGCGGAGAGGGGAGTCCTATCTCCATGGGGATGACGGCTTCTATGCCGAAGGCCATCCGAACGGGGTCTCGCCTGTGGAAACTCTCTGGGTGGTGCGGTAGGCCCATAGGACATGGTGAAGTTCGTCCGCCCATCTGCCTCGGGCTCTGGCAAGCCAAGCCTTATCCCTTGAAGTAGGGTCCGATTAGTTACCTCAGCTTCTCCGTTGGCTTGATGCCCGACTGATGTGAGGCGGTGACAGATTCCATGCTCCTCATAGAACTCTCGAAACTTAGGGTTATCAAACTGCTTGCCATTGTCGGTGATGATGGTATGCGGGAGGCCGAAGCGACAAATAATGGATCTCCACACGAAGTCCTTAGCCCGAGCTTCGGTTAACTGGGCAGCTGTCTCGACCTCGACCCACTTGGTAAAATAATCAATGGCGACAAATAAGAACTTTCTCTGTCCTGTGGCGAGGGAAAATGGGCCAAGGATGTTCATCCCCCACTTAGCAAAGGGCCAAGCGGAGGAAATAGGGACCAAGTTGGCGGAGGGGAGCCTCTGAACATTAGAATGCCTCTGACAAGGGTCACAAGCTCGGACGAGATCGTCAGCATCCTTTTGCATGATGGGCCAATAATACCCCTGGCGCAGCACCTTATGGCATAAGGATCGCCTCCCCAAGTGGTTGCCGCAAATTCCTTCATGCACTTCCCAAGAGCATAATCAGCCTCAGATGGGCGAAGGCATTTAAGCAGCGGCATGGAGAAGGACCACTTATACAGTTGGTCATCGATTAGCACATAATGGGTGGCCTGCAATTTCAGCTTTCTTGCTTCCTTTCGGTCGGCCGGAGCGACCATTCTTTAAGATACTTAAATATGGGGTCAAACCAGGATGGTTCGGCCTCGACCTGCATCACTCGGTCAGTCTCCGCGATGCTAGGCTTTTCCAGAATCTCTAGGGGAAACTTCTGCTCGGAATCCATTGATTCTGTGGTTGCCAGCCGGGACAATAGGTCGATGCGTGCATTCTCGGATCTTGGGATCTGAATGACTTCAAACTCGGAGAAATGGGAAAGTAAGTCCCGCACCTCTTGAAGATACCG
This sequence comes from Calamus simplicifolius, assembly GCA_900491605.1. Lineage (NCBI taxonomy): Eukaryota > Viridiplantae > Streptophyta > Magnoliopsida > Arecales > Arecaceae > Calamus > Calamus simplicifolius. The sequence continues at coordinate 1,684,332 of UESW01003983.1, read as the reverse complement.
AATCATGTTCGGCTCCCGGGCCTCGAACTCGCCGCTCACGTGACCGGCCACCAACTGAGAGTCGGTAAAGGCATTAAGCTTCTTCACTTTAAGGTCTCGGGCAATTCGGAGTCTAGCAAGCAGAGCTTCATACTCTGCTTCATTATTGGAGGCTGAGAAGGAGAAGCGGACGCCGTATTCGAAGGTCGCCCCTCTGGGCTGGTGAGAATTAATCCAGCACGGAGCCATTGGCATTAGATGATCCGTCATGTGGAGCAGCCACAGGGCACTAGATCTCGGATGCTCAGAGGAGTCCGGAGTGGATCCATCCTGGGGATAGTGCATTCGAGGAGGAAATCAGCTAGAACCTGAGCTTTGATGGCCGGGCGAGGTTGGTATTGGATGTCATGCTTGCTTAGTTCGATGGCCCATTTGGTCATTCTCCCTGATGTCTCCGGACGATGGACCACCACTTTGATGGGTTGGTCGGTTAGGACTATCACAGAATGTGCTTGAAAATACAGTCGCAGCTTCCGGACCGACGTTATCAGGGCCAAAACCAACTTCTCGATCCGGGCATACCTTGTCTCGGCGTCTCGGAGCAGTTTGCTGACATAATAGATTGGCTTTTGGGTCTTGTTCTCTTCTCTGACCAATACTGAGCCAATGGCGCCTTCTAAAACTGCTAAGTATAGGAACAACATTTCCTCCGGATTCGGACTGCTGAGGGTGGAGAGACGAGATACCTACCTCATATCGGAGAGGTTCGAAGGGTAACTGACCTCCAATACCATGTAGAAGTCACTCTCCTTTAACACTCCGTCCGCTAGGGCGAACATGGCCACCTTATGGTTAAGGTGATCCTTCCAGCATGGCCGTGTTAAATCGATCGAGATAGTTCTTCAAGGATTCCCCTCTCTCTGCTTAACCTCGGAAAGGGAATCAGATCTCCGCCGGTGACGACGGCTGCTGACGAACTGGCTGATGAAGAGGCGACTCAGCTTGTCGAATGAGCCAACGGAACCTGGTTTTAAGGCATTAAACCAGGTTCGAGACCCTCTAAGGGTGGAGGGGAAGGCACGACAGAGAATCGCATCTGATACCCCATGGAATATCATGATCGACCGAAGCTACTGAGGTGGTCGTCGGGATCGAAGGATCCATGGTAAGGCTCAATGGTGGGAAGCTTAACATGAGGGGGAATCACTTCCCTCATGATCCTCTCGGAAAGGGGATGCTCTACTCCGCTTTCAGCTGGGATGGAGGAGCTTGCTTGGCGGCATCTAACTCCCGACGCCATTCTGCCAACATCTCCTGCATATGTTGCCTGATCCCTTCATTCAGAGTGGTATGAGAGATCGGGTGAGGAGAAGATGGCAGCGGTGTCGAATCTTGGGAAGACACGGGGAGGGGAGCGAACTCGCCTGGATCTGAGCGGGCTTTTCCCTCCAGCTCGCCGCAGCGCTGGCTTCTCCCTTGCAGGCTGGCGACACGATCCGCCGCTCCAGGCGGATCGGAAGAGGAGATCGCAGGCGGAGCAGGGGCAGCGGCCTCCTTGCGAGGCTGAGAAGCAGGAACAGCAGGGCTAGGAATCGCCTGAAATCCCTGAACCAACTAGGTCAATGCTTGGACCTACTGAACCAGGGTGGCGAACTGGTCCAGAGTCACCGCCGTTGCTAGTGGCAAGGAGTTTTAGCTGGTGGTGATAGCGGTGGTGCCGCCCCACTAATCGGATCAGGCCTTTGAGAAGCAGCCTGATCTTGAGCCTCAAAGGTGGCTCTCTTCCGATTGGCCATTGGAGGATGTTTCCTCTGATTCTTGAGTCTTGTCTCCTGGATTACAAGTTTATGGGACTTGAGGCCCTTCCTCTAGCGCCAATCTGTTGCCGCGGAAATCATTCTCTGACTCGATGCACCTCTGGCTCTGATCTGGACGCCGATCCTGCTGCCTAGAGACGGAATCTGCAAGACGGTCCGCACGCAGGGGGTGTGTGGGGGTTGCCCTCTGCGGAGGATCCTCCGACGTCCAAGTCAGTGGAGATTCACAGTAAGCAGATGTGAGGAGGAGATGTTCCTTAGGGCTCTTGTGAGAGCTCTAATGGAGTCTGGAGTATAGATTCAATAAGTGAAAAAATGAATGCATAAGGGGTTGTCTCAGAGTTTTTCGCGTACTTGAGAGGTTGGAAGGCTGTGGTATTTATAGGTGATCACCTGATTCCTTGGACGTGCCCTAGATGGGGTCTGAAAACTATTAGGATCCGAATCAAGTTTGTTACGACTAGTGGGGTCCGTATCTTGTCAGTTAAAGGATCGACGGCTGGAAAAGCTGGTTGATGCCCTGAGGCTCAATGATCACATAGACCTAGGCTACTCTTGGGCATGATTCGCCGCCTGGAATCTTATTCAGCTATATGGATTCAAACTTTTCCGTGCCGGATTCGCAGAGGTATTTTAATATCTCGGTTTGGTTTGGCTGAGGAATAACCTGATTTTTTAGGTATAAGATGGCTCGGCTCGAGGATACCGAGGAATAAGGATAGCTCGGGTTACCGAGGAATGACTCGGCTCAGATGGCCGAAGCATAAAGGTGGTCGGTTGTCAGGGTGACCCGACTTTGCCAAAGGTGATTTGGCTTCGTCACTAGGGTGTCACGCCAGCTGGCAAGCAGGCGTTTGGATTGAGTGCGACCCCATCGCCAATGTGAATGATCAATAATGCAACGATGATTTTATCCCTCATCAGAGTTCATTTTTGCTTTTAGCAAAATATGAACGTTGCTACTACTTATATAGACCGCTCCTTTTTTGGTTTGCTAACTGGTTGAGTTGGTAAAGTCCCACGATATGGGATACCAATGACTATTAGCTGGGTTTCATCTCACCTTCACCCAATTTCAGCCAGGCTTCCTCCCATCTAGTTATTTTAAAAGAGAGAAGAAAGGAACATTACAATTTTGGTTCTCTTTTTATATATCTTGGTTGGTAATAAAAGATATTCTATGAAATTAAGATTACATAGAAACAAGAGAGATCAATGAAAAACAACATGCATGCCATAATATGTGAGGTTCTTTAGATTTGCTTCCATCAGAGTTTTAGCAATCTGGCATTTCTATATTTACCTCTTCCACTTTAGGCATCAACATGGTGCGCAAGCATTCTATAAAACAAGAATTAGAACTGATAATTCTAGCCATGCAATTGGGTTGCATTTTAAGGATGGAGCATAGATTGAAGACATGCACTAGTTGCACAAAATATTTGCATTTACAAATACTCTCGGCCTTAACACATCAAATGATGGAAAGAGAAAAAAAAAAACTTTCAAACTGAGATAGGAACAGGATTATAGCCCATGGAAGAACTAAAATCCATTCACCGCCAACTCTCCCCACTGCCCATGGCAGCTTCACAATGCTATGGAAATATTCAAAAGAGAAACAAAAAAGACCAAAAACAGCTGATATGACTGCAAATCCCCCTCCAAACTAAGGCACATTTGAAATTTCCTACTGAATCAAATCCCACACAAGCCTTCAATCACCCACACCAAAACAAATTTTGCATGACTTCTTGCAACATTGTGGCATTATAGTTAAATTTAGCAATGTTATCAACATGCATATCCATAGAGTAACCAAAAAGGGGCAAAAAAAACCGCAAATAATTAAAAAACCCAAAATAATTAAAATAGAATAGGATATTGAAGATAAATGAATAAATAAATAAAACTGACTCATTTTGAGGAAACCCATCACAGAACTGGCCGGATAACGGAGAGGGCTCCATGGGGCCTCCTCTTCCTCTCTCTCTTGCTCTCGTTAGTCGTGACCCTTATCGCTAACCCAAGAGCATATCTTCCATTGACCTTGGAGTCGATGATCCTCTGGGACACGATAAGAGCAAAAAGTCCCTTACATGATGAGCAATAGTATTCCGCCAGACTACCATAAGCTAGCTCATGCGTTTAATCCGTAGTCTTAGATGTAAATCGAGGATTATCCGATAGAGGGGTTCGTTCTACCTTGAACTTGGAGGACTGCCTTTGAACGGTATCCATTGATTTGGAGGTAATATTGCCCACTTTAAATTGTTAGCTGTTTGCATGGCCAATTACTGACTGAAGTTTTTCATTGTTTTGAGCTCAAATTATTTGATACTGATAATATGTTGGTTAGCTTCGATGTGGAATGGGTAAAATACAATGTCTATAGCAATCGAGCGTGTGATTCATCTACTATTCTTCGTTTTTTTTTTTTTGTTAAAAATACCGGTGGAAATGATATAGACGGGTAGTTCTGGCGGGTTTCATAGAGAGAAGGTCCACCTTAATTAGATTTTCAAACGATTTTTGTGTCTGAGATATAATTTTGAACAGTGTCGGTTCAAAACTGTTCAAAATTCAGACAAAGAAAATCGTTTGAACAGTGCCGGCATCGCTTAGTTAAGAAAAGGCTTAGATGGGTTGAGTTGAATAGAGTTGAGTGTAACCCCCGATAAATTATTATGGGGAATGTAACTCCTAGTATTTATTTTGGGACACTTGGCATCTTGACTTTCTTCTGACATTTAGGTCCCGATGCGACGTCTGGTTTCTCGGGTCTTCGCGTGTCGGATGGGTTCCAATTTTTTATTGATCCAGGCGTCGTGTGGGAGAATAAAAGGAGTTGGAGGATGACTCCCTCCTTCACCTTGGCACACACCTCCTCCAGGTAATCCCTCTTAATGCCAGAGAGAGAGAGAGAGAGAGAGAGAGTTAGAGATGAATCGAACGAGAGAAGAGAGGAAGAGGGAGAGAGAGGGAAGGGGGAGTCCAAAGAAGGCAAGGGCCGAGAGAGAGTTGCGGCAGCGGCAAAAAGCTCGAGAGAGGGGTTCGGGTTCAAGCGGGGTCTGGAGTCCGGACGCTGCTCAAACTCCGATGCAGACAGCAAAAAGGCGATTGCTGCGGGCTCTCCTCCTCGTGCCCTCTCTTCCGCCCTCTTCTTCATTAACGACCTTCGCTCGTTGGTCAACGGAGCCTTTAAATTGTACACCTGATGGATCCTTTCCCCGCGCCACCCTCGGCGCTCCGTGGGCGGCCATTCAAACTCGAGGCGCCAAAGTACTTGGTTCAGATGTGAGACTTGGAAATGTAATACAAAGAAAAGGGCGTAATTATTAGGTGCTAAAAGCTCAACACATAGCAGGGAAGGGGAAGAGCCACCATACAGGTGGAACTTCGGGATGTTGATAGCGGTAACAAATCACTGAAAGATTTCGTACTGATGAGGCTATTGAGAGGGTTTTTGTTGAAGAGAAGTCATTTACATATTTGTACTAGGAAGGTGACTCTGTAAGCTTAATGGAGCCAAGCACATTTGAACAACTGGAAGTGCCCAAGGAATTATTTGGCATGGGTGCTAGTTATCTAAAAGTGGGGTACGGAGGCTCAACGTGGTGGAATTCCTAACTCAAGATAAGATCATCAATGGCAAAGTATGAATATGACATGACAGTAACACTTCAATATTATAATGGTATGCCAATGTCTGCATCTGTTCCTCATCGTATATCATGTATTGTGGTTGAAGCACAGCCTAATGCCAAAGGGCTAACAACTACTCCTCAGTATAAGGGTTGTTCTTGATAATGGGCTCAATGTGCTTGTACCCAGATGTCTAAGTAGCTGGTTTATCATTTTGGAGTCGTGTATTGAGGTAAGTAAGTCTATTTATAATTAATAATTTATAACTCATGGTTTTATAGTTTGCAAGTATATTATGAGATAAGGAAAACATAAGTTTATTTGGTTTGATTATTTTGAATAGTACCATAAATCTACATATGAGCATTTATTATGACTATAGTAGCTGATAATATTTTGAAAGAAATAGTTTCTTGGTGTATGTGCAAAAATATAAATTCTTTGAATTGCAAAATATGTTGGGATGACCATATGCATTTGCTAATAATGTACAAACCACTGTTATGTAATATGAGAAATTGATGCATGATGAGTGACATGCAAGTATGATGATAACATTGTGATAGACTAATATGTGTCGCCGTGGTTCTCATTTGGCCTCACACATCTGTAGGGTGTGTTCTGTTTGATGTATGGCCTCACACATCTAGAGGATGTGTTCTGATTAATTTGTAGGGTCGTGGGACACATACAAAAATAATAATTACATATTGTTTACATTACATAATCTGGTATTAATTGCATAATCGGGTAAGTAAGCCAAATATAATAATTTTATAAAATTGTTGTATTTATAGTTTTATGCATACCTATAAAATTGAGTTTTATTGATTATTTTGGAAATTGGTAAACTGTATCATGAGTATTTAATTGAATATTTGCTATAACAGTTGGTATTAATTTGCAAAGTAATGGTTTATTGTGTTTATGCCAAATATGATGTATATGTTTATTTTTAACTTTGCAAAGTGAATTGGTTACATGCAATGATTAAGAACGTACAAATTAACCACTGTTTATGTGATATGAAAAGATTATGCTTACGATGATGCATGATGTGTGATATGCATATATAATGATGACCCTAAATTATATTTATATGTGTCGCCGCGGTTCTCCTATGATGTGGCATGTGGAGGCCACACACATCTAGAGGATGTGCTCTGTTTGATGATGATATGGTATGTGGAGGCCACACATCTAGAGGATGTGCTCTGATTGACAATGATATGGCATGTGGAGGCCACACACATTTAGAGGATGTGTGCTGATTGATTATGATGTGGCATGTGGATGCCACACACATCTAGAGGATGTGCTCTGTTTGATGATGATATGGCATGTGGAGGCCACACATCTAGAGGATGTGCTTTTATTGATGTTACACCAGTTGGGGTGTTGCAGGGCCGTGGGACACATAAAATATAATATAAAAATGATCATATAAATAGTGGATTGTTTACAATGCATTTTTTGGTATTTATTGTATAAGCTTCCAAATTAATTTGAGTGATGATATGCTTGTTCTGATAGCATGATAAATGCATTTGAAACTGGAAGTTTATGAAATTATGACTTGATAATATCTTGATAAGATATTATGATATATGACTATTTTATATTATAGGCTTACTTATTGAGTGTGAGCTCATGTAAATCTCACAATTTTTCAGAGCCTCAGGATTGAAGATGGATTTATGGGGTAGATGGAGCTTCTATATAAATCAGTTACATGATATCATTGTGGCCCAGTATTACTTATGTGTAGGATTTGTAGCCCAGAACTATATTGATTGTGTAGGGCTTGTAGCCTAAACTTATATTTATGGTTTGTGTTATGTATTTGGATTGCCTAATTATAATTATTGCCTTATATTGATCGATGTGTAAATTTCGGGACGCCTTGCATGCCCGGCATGCGGCGGGTTATCATCCTAGCTCAAAATTTTGGGTCCGGGCGTGACAATAACCTTCAAAGTTGCCTTGGGAGCATGGGCAACTATTTTGGTGCCAAAAGGATATACCGATAAAATTTTAATACAGAAATGTTAAGTGATATGGTTGGTATGGGAGTGCACAAAGCATTGGCGTTGAGGTTTAGCATTTGATGGACAACAGTGAAATTTCTTGCTGAAAAAAATATCCTGCTGAACCCTTGATTCCGAATTCAAAACACCGCAGCCCCTTTCTATTCTTGATTTTGTTTTATCTCTTCCCGTGAGAAATCTCACGCTGGAAAAACCGTAAGATTTCTTCTCCAAATCTCCTTCAGCCACGTTGACTTTTCCCGTGAGAAGTCTCCAGAATTTTCACATCCCCATGCAAGGATTCTTCACTTTGTCCGTTGGATATCCCACGATGCTCCCCTCCTTCCGAAACGGCGGGAGGGAAGAAGATGGAGAGGTGATGAGAAAAATTTTTGAGATAAAAGAATCTGATTTTAATTTCATCCAAACCTTAGAAACTAGAATTTAAACCCAATGAAATTAAATTAATCCTCAAGTCCGCAAATCCGTGTATATCCATAACTTGATTTAATGTCAACCCTTAGACCCACATCTAACCCAAGTTAGTCCAATATGACCTTGCTAGCATCACACCAGACCCAATAATTGTACATCCCATATCGATATGGGTACAATGCCGGTATGAATTAGTATGCCCAGTATGGCAGCATACCTTTCAGCATGGCATACCATGGTTAGAAGTGTGAGACTTATATTTTGTATTTACTATTAAGATGAACATAATTAGGAGACAGCACCTTAAAAAAAATTTAAATATGTCGCTAGACAATGACGAGAATAAGTGATTGACGAGTCTTCTTTGACCTGCTGCCAACAGACTTTCAGTTTTGCAGCTAAAAACCATGATTAGTTTTGAAGATCTGAAGATTGATCCTGCCATTACTTTTAAGAAAAATGCTGTGAAAATTTCAATCAAAAGTGTAGAACGAAATATGAAATATCACTATATCATGAGTGTTTTTTTAGATTTTTCTTTTTTTGCTTGACATAGGAGAACAATTACAGCAAGTGATATTGTATTATCAGCTCATAAGTCTCCTTTAAGATGTTGACATACAGAGAGAGAGATCAACTAGAACTTGTTGGCATGACTCTAAGAAATTCTTCATTCTCAAAAATGAACAGTTTATCCTTATCCCTAATCACTTCAATTGAGTCAATTTCTGCTCCTTCTTCATTTGTCACAGTGGTGCTATTTGCAGCAAATCCAAACTTCTCCCCTGCCAACAATAAGGGACCCATTTTCAGTTTTGGCATGTACAAACTATACATACTTGAATACAATAAATATACAATGCTAATGATTCCAACAAGATATGATTTTAATTATAGACTATGTGGGTTGTCCAATGGAAGATATAGTGATGATGCATTTACATAAAATTATTGGTGGTTTTTGTGATTCACACAGCATGAAAAAAGAAATATGTACATACCGGCAATTCTTTTGAGCTCTTCCATTGTATTTGGCAAATTTATCAGCTTCCCAGCTCCTGAGCGAGGGATTCTGAGCAATGGATGACCTTTGTGTACGCTAACCCTGGGACAAAGTCCATCACTTGTGCCCCACTTCATCATATGACATTTTTCCTCTGACATCTTTTGTTGCTTAAGCTCTATGGGGGATTCTAATATCGTTATTGGAAAACCAATCTCTCTCTTTTGCACCAGTTCCTGTAAATCTGCTTGGGTCATCTTTCTTGTTTCTGAACTGCTTGGGTTGATGTTTTCGATGTTGGCTCCATTCATCACCAAGAACTTGACCATGTCTGTGTGGTTTTCAGCAAATGCTGCTTGCAGGGCAGTTAATCCTTCATTATTTTCTGAATCTATATCTAAACCATGTTTTAACAACTCCTTCATCGTAGAAAGATCATTTCTTTTTGCTGCAAGGCAGAGAAGATTGCCACCGACATGGGGATTGGAGATGCATGCATAATGGTATAAGATGTTGAAAATTTTGTGATGCTTTGCACTGACAGCGAGCCATAAGGGAGTATTTCCATCCATATCTACCAGCATTATATCAGAACTGGAAAGGGAGAGAAAACAAGATAAAACATTTTACAGTTGCTTACCTTGTATGTTTATGTTGCTGGCATGCTTGAGTAAAACTAATACACAATCTTCATACCCCTTTGATGCTGCTATGTGCTGCAATAATATAAGACTACAAATCAGTAGGAAGAATTTGTGGTGGTTTCATTATCATTAGAAATATGCTTCAAAAAAGCACGACTAAGAAGTTTTGCTGTAATCTAGGAGTAATTGTTACATGAGCTAGAAGTTTCAAGCTACTTAGGGATGCTTCCCTCCATAATTTTGCTAGTAATAGCATATAACGAAAGATAATTGGATCTAAACTCCAAGCTCTATTTTTTTATATATTAAAAATCCATACATATAACTTCGAACCATTAGCTTATAGCTAACACCTTCTATCAAAAGACTATTGGGCAAGCCAACAGTAAACAAAGGCTGCCGTTCTACTCCCTAGTTCTGCCATCTCTAGCAACAACGAGACTAATGACCTCCATAGTCACCTCCTAGCTCTGCCTCAGGTTAAGATCTCTTTTACTCATCTAACATCAGGTTGCCTGATTGCACTCCAAGTTCATCGTCTCCATTCTAAATCCCTTGTCCTTTGATGCCTTCCAAGTTCCAACTAAATACCCTAAACCCCTATGACAGTACTATAAAAAATGGTTACCGTATGCAGGTGGTCAAGGGACCTCCTAGAGCATATGTGGCTTGTGGTTGCATAAACGGTTGGTATTCTACTCACAAATAAATAAAAAATATTAACACTAATAGACAACAACAACAATGATGGTACTATCTTGTAGAAATATGAATAATAATAACAACTAATATTTAATGTCTGATTCTCAGTATTCAATACCTAATAACAATAGTTATAATATAATATATTAACATAATGGACATATGCATACCAAGTGGGCAGCATATGTGGCTGAACAATGTTAAATGGACCATTTTTTTCCATCAATCTGCAGTATAATGACAACAATAACCGCATACAGGAAATGCAGTGCAGTCAAGGGACTTCATCCACATGTGGTTGCATGCCCTGCATTTTGAAACACTATCAAGGTTATGGATATCCTGGAGCAAATCAACTATTAACATCATGAAATGATCCCTTTCTTTTTCATTGTTGTATTTGTTGTAAGTCCAAAATCCTGCTCCAATTCCTTGTCCTCCAACCAGAGGCCTTTATTTTTGGGTCTAAAATCACCTGCAATGACTTGTTTCTTACCCAGCTCGCACCACTTCACTTGTATCTTCTTCTTGTAGTTCCAAGATTGTGGTTGCTATAGTCTGCCCTTTAAGGTGACATGGATGACTATGGCTAACCTTGGCAACTGCATAGGATTTCCAGGAGAACCTTATTTCATACTTGTGGCCCATAATTGACTCTCCATGGACTTGATAGGACTAAAGCTAGTTGGAAAATGTCTGGTTTTTAATAAGAACCCTGTAGTCATACTTGTGGCTTATGGTCAAGTCTTTGCAAACTCAATAGATCCCTAGACGCATGCATTTTTTCATGTGTTACATAGTTTCTTTTGAGTTTCTTTTGCCAGTTATTATACTAGGATAAGACACGCATTAGGTTATACATCTATGCTAGAAGTAAAATCTTGGTAATCAATACTCAAAGTGCTATCCTCGCAAAATTTAATTTTACCCCTCGTGATGATCTTCAAGCTTGGACTCATATTGGAGGTCTCCTTTTCACTCTTCTATCCCAATCTTGGCATCATACGTGGTCTCCTTTTCTCAAAATCTAGCTACAGACTGCAAGTAGATTAACATACATTGTTTCCAATCTTCTCAAGATGCTTGATCCTACTTGGGTAGCAAAGATGGCTGATTGTTCCTTAAAGAATTATGAGCCAACAGTGGAAAAGCCATTGATATTACGGTGCTTACCTAGGTGGGGAGCATTGAATGCAGAGTTTTAGATTAACCTATATCACCTATTTAAACAAACAGGCATGGGTTGTTCACACTTCAAATGAGCCTTGAAAAGAAGAGGTGGGAGGGGGGTTTACAACTTGCACACTGCTCCACTTCTTGTAGCCCATTTTATGAACCTACTGAACTTGAATCAACCATACCAACTATGATATTGCGGCATCTGAAAAGCACCACTCATGCGAAAGAATATGAGTTTGTTTGCTTTCCAAAACAACTCAGACCTACACCTCTGATTGCATGATTTAGCAACTTCCTGTAGAACTTTAGATTAGGAGACAAAAAAGAAAAGAAAAGTTTTGAAGCACTGATTCTTTACTGATACAAAAATATAGTTGATATGGTTGGTAAACCGGAAGTAAAATCGGAGTTCTAGGCGACCCCCAGGTCCTGGGCGGCCTCCTGGTCCTAGGCGGCCCCCAGGTCCTGGGCGGCCTCTCGTCCTAGGCAGCCCCCAGGCCCTGGGCGGCCTCCTGGCCCTGGGCAGCCCCCAGGCCCTGGGCGGCCTCCTGGCCCTGGGCGGCCTCCTGGCCCCAAGCGGCCCCCAGGCCCTGGACGGCCTCCTGTCCCCAGGCGGCCCCCCAGGCCCTGGGCGGCCT
>UESW01003983.1:1548636-1666539 GCA_900491605.1 Calamus simplicifolius | reverse complement strand
TTGTTGGGATTCGAGACTGATTCGAATCAGGCTGTTGTGAGGCCAATAGGATCCATATCTGGTTAGTTAGAGGATCGACGGCCAAGGGGGCTATCTGGCGCTTTGAGATTCAGCGATCATATAGGCTCTAGGCCATTTCTTGTAGTATAGGCATGATTGCCTATGTGGATCCTTGTTCGGTCATCATGGTTCCGCAGAGGTAGGTGCCTGAGTGCCTCAGTCGATCCAAGGCACAGAGAACGGCCTGATCCACCGAAGTATGGAAAGGCTCGGTTTGCCGAGGTATGACAAATGAGTAAGCTGGGTGTAAGGATGGTTTAATTCTGTAGAGGTATTGATATTGCTCGGGCAGGCCGAGTTATGGACTGCTCGGGCTTGGGCCAAGAGATATGGATCGCTCGGACTAAGGCCGAGACATAGCGATAGCTCAGCTAGCGAGGCATAGAGATCGCTCGGGCTGGGGCTTAGAGATAGGGATAACTCGGGCTAGAGCCGAGAGATAGGGATCGCTCAGACTAGGACCGAGACATATGGATAGCTCGGCTAGAGCCAAGAGATAGGGATCGATCGGACTAGGACCGAGACATATAGATCGCTTGGCCTAGGACGAGACATAGAGACATAATCTGTACCCGAGGAATCCTTGGTTCGCCGAGGGGCTAAGGTGCCTCGATCCACCGAGGTATAATGGTTGGCTCATTTCTTGTGAGCACTGCGCAGCGAGTGGAAGTCAGGGCTGATCCTAACCCCTTGCACGATTATCAATGCAATGGCGATTTTACCCCTCAACACATGCCCCCCACTCCCTAGTTCAAAGCATAGGTTCGGCGTAGGGAGTATAGCCCCAGGTGGCATGATCGGATGGAGGGGTCTAGATTTGACAGCCTGCGTAATGATGCCCTAATTAATGTCGCGCGGCCACCCTGCCCTTACGGGATGGATCCATCATTTCTTAGGGACAACGGTCAGGGAAGTGCCACGTAGCAAAAGCAAATCCCAATTTTCACGGCACCTGTGATGGTTGTTCGGATACCTCAGCTGAGATGCCTTATCTTCCTTTTGAAGTAGTTTCTTTTGGGGGAAAGTGAAGTCAAAGCAGCACCATTCATGTTTGCAGTGTTTTCTCGCTTCTTTTTGGAGAATTTTGTTCCCCTGCTTCTTCTGTGACCCCATTCAGTGTCCCTTTTGACCTAGAAGCATGGTGAGTCCCAGCGACATGGCTTTAGAGATTGTTGCTGAGGACTTGGGAAGAATACGCTAGAAGTATGGCATTCCTTCGGATGTCCTTTTGTGATTGCCAGAACCCGAGCAGAGGGTCTCACAGGAACTGGAGCATGAGATTTTTCTTTATGAAGATAGCCTGAAGGCAGGCCTCTGGTTTCCCCTTCACCCCTTGGTGAAGGAGATTATGAGGTTTTACAATATCTGCGCAATAATGGTGGCTCCTAATAGCTGGCGCAGTATCATCGGGTTTATCTCAATGAATAGCCAGGTTCAGGTAATAGCAACTCTTCCCCTGTTCCGTGCCTGTTACTATCTGATGTCTGGGAGGAACTCGAAGTGATCCTATTAGACCTCGGAGATCATTCAAGATGATAACGGATAAGCCGTCGTCCATAAAGGAGTGGAAGGTTCAATTTTTTATTGCCGAGGGGAACATCGGCTCCGACTTCCCACGGGGATGGGAAAACTTTGTTAGGGACATGGAAGTGCATCCAGCTCTATCTGAACAGGAGAAGGAGGATCTAGAGGTCCTTCATGATGGCCGAGTATTTTTGGCTAATGACTTACTGTCGGAGGAGGCTCTTTTTGCTGCCGGGCTTAGCCCCATCGACACACAAGGTAAGTCCTCTCCTTTTTTCCCTTTCTATTGATTTCATTAGAGCAAGTATATATCGGTTTGATCGTTTGCCCACTGTGCTTGCAGCCAAGAGATCTACGCTGGCAGGCCGTATAAAGAAGGAGTTGGGCAAACGCCCAAGGGAGACTGGTAGTGGGGAAAGACGCAAGTCTGAGAAGAAGGTTCGCCTTTCCGAAGAGCACCCGCTGGAGGTCGGGCGAGTCAAGATTAGCCCGCACTCCTTTCACTGAAGAAAGGGAAGGTGGGAATGCCAGTGGTGAGAGAGGGATTTTCTCAGTTGGGGGAAGAAGTTATAGTCGCGACGGAGGAGCAGAGAGCAGAGGAGGACTCAGGAAGGATCGCTGAGATCCCTTGTCCTTTGGTGGTGGAGATAGTGGACAGCTCGGACGAGGCTCCATTGGCCTGTCCGACTGTTCCCTCTTCTGGAGATGTGTTGTTGCCAGATTCGGTGGAGGTTGGTATCCCGAGGGTTCCCTCCCCAAGCGCGAAGATGTCTCTAGCTTCGGTAGGAGAAATGGAGGGGGCAATTGTAGTCGCCGAGGCTCAGGATGAGCCTGCCATCGAAGGGCCTCATTCGGAGGGATTAAGGAGCGGTGATGTTGGGCCAACAGTGGCAAAGGCTCGAGAGGAGTCTCCTGCTAGAGAGCTTCCTCCTAAAGAGGTTGGAGGAGCCGGCGAGAGGATCGAGGCTTTGGTGGAGCCCATGGGGGAGGAGCAGATGCTGGTGATCGAGGAAGAACCCTTGGATGAGGGGGGATAACAAGATAAGGATCTTCCAACCGAAGCTTCTCCTTCTGAGGCTTTGGGGATATTAGCACCTAGGCTGGCTGAGGTATCCGAGGAATCCTAGGCCAGAATTTTGCTGAAGGAGGCCAGCAGTTGAAGGCTTCTCAGCTTGAAGCGGTCCGAACTGGTCCTTCGGATGTGCAGCCCAGTAGTTTGGACCCGACCATCGAGGTGGTGTTTGCTGCCCTGATGAGGTCGGCATTGTACCCGAGCATGGGTCCCTCGGCGAATGAGTTTGCAGACCTGGATCTTATCGATGCCATATTTGGTCAGCAGAATGTAGTGAAGGATGTCTACCTCCTCCCTAAAATCAATAACCCCGCCCTTATGGAGCTCGCTAGGTCTTACGCCTCCTGGGTGAGTTGCTGTTCCAGAGTAATGGGTGCTTTCTGGTTGACTTGATTGCGCTTTCTTACTTGTGTTTTGTTTCACATAGCGCTTTGATCACCAGGGCGCTATGCTGGCGCTTGAACCTGGCAACAGGGGCCAGTGTCCAGGTCGAGAGAGTTAGCGCCGAGCTCTGGTTGCGAGCGGAGGCATCTGATAAACTCGAACGAGTTCTGGACATTGCCAATGAGAACTTGGCGAAGGCGAGGGGATTGCATCAGGCCGCCCTCGACGAAGCGTCCAGGCTGAGGCTCGAAGTTAGGGAGCTACGTGAGCTCCGGCCGAGGTATAATGAAGCATGCTCGGAGCAATTGCGAATCAGATCTAGGCATGTTGGAGAAATGGAAACTGTTAAGAAATAGTTTGACGAGAGCCGGGATAGGCTAAGGAAAGATGCTGCTGAAGAGAGACGTTGCCTGAATAGAATGCTCGGGGAGACAGAGGAGAAGATCCGGTAGCTACAACATTGCGTCATCGCCAGGGATGATAGGATCTAATGGCACCAGGATAAAATAGCCAAGCTCGACGATAAGCTTTCTCAGTCCATGGAAGAAGCTAACAATAGGCAGTCGAGAATCAATGACCTCAAGGATAGGATCGAGCAGGTCAAGGCCAATAAGCTGAGGGCCTTTTGCGAGGTCAAGGAATTGACCGAGAGAATAGTTCGGCAGGAGGGAGGTACGATATCATCTTTTTAACTTCCCTATTTTTTCATCATTGCACCGACTAATCCTATGCTTACAGATGGAGAAGGTGAAACTCGAGGGCCAAAGTCAATTAGAGACCTACAAGGAGAGCTGACATCGAGTCGCCGAAGGAGCTTGGAGCTCGAAGGTCAGGTCGCTAAGACCGAGAAGCAAGTCGCTTCACTTCGGAGTCAGGTCGCTGATGCTGAAAGGCAACTCGCCCTACTTAGGGGCGAACAGGATGCGACCTATGCTAAGGTGTTCCAGCTCGGCATGGAGGAGGTTCGAGCCAAGATATCTCGGGAGCACCCAGAATGGGACCTCTCTTTCCTTGAGGTGGAGGGTCATGACGTGCGGACCCCTAGGACTGAGTTATCAGTAGAGACCGAATACGAAGAGGTCTCGAATATTGATGTAGATGCCCTCCTGGGGGCTGACGCAACTGTAGATTCGAGTGTAGATGGTCAAAAGGGGGAGAGCCATCCGAGCGATGCAGGGCTTCCGAGGCTCATCGATCGCCATCTTCGAAGTGGGCGGACCGAGCCATGTTTCTCCAGTGCCGGCCGCTGATGCCCCTGAGGTCGGGCCCGTGCCCTGATAACTGAGGGTTGGTTTGGATTTTATATTGTCTTTCTTTTTGTTGGCGTCTATAGAAGACTTCAATGAAATTTAAAAATTTTCTTTGTCTCTATTATGCCTTTTTCCTCTTTTCCACATTATTTTGAGGATATTTAGTTCGAAGGAGTCCGACAGATCGAAGGGAGTCTGATCCCAAGATGGGGGCGCCTCTCGAGCGCCTCGTTGCTATTTATTGATCCTCTTCGGCGAGGGGGCGCAACTCTTGTTTCCTGCGAGCGCCCACCGAGGCGGTGACGTGTGGCAAGTTTCTGCAATAGTGACGTTGGAGTTGATCGATCGAAATACCCGCAGAAGTAGTTTAAATATGGATGGGGGGATGCCATCGTTAATCACTTCTCCTGTTGACCTCCTGAAATTTAGGATAGTAGGATGGCTTCTAAAAATGAAGGGGGTCTACTGGAGTGCCAGGAAATGGCGATGATGGCCACGGGGGGCAACCCCTCCACGAGGGGGTCCCCATTGGAGCCGCGTTTCAGTAACTATCAATAGGGAGGACCTATTGTTGATGCTGCAGAGCGCGATCAAATCTAGAAGATGGTTGAAGAATACTTGGCCATCTCCACGAGGGAGCACGAGCTCCTTCGTCGTATCAACTATCAGCTGGAAGGGCAAGTAGCAACTCTCCAGCAACAAATTTCTATTCTTACGCCGAGCTAAGTTTGCGGCATGGGGAGAGCTCGGCAGCGCCCGGTGGAGATGATAAGCCCTAATGAGGGCTCATGTATCTTTTTCCTTTCTTTTTATTTTTCTATTTATGATGAATAAAAAAGAATTTTTGCAACTTTCGTATTTGCTGCCATCTTCGAAATTTTCATTCTCATCATGTGAGTCTTACGAACGAACCACCCCCTTGGGGGATCTCTGGTGATCTTATCGAGACTAAGGTATGGTGTCCCCATTTTTACTGAGGTAAGGGGAACTCATAAGTTCCAGTCGGAGTGTAGTATATTGCTCAATTTTGCCGAAGCATAAGGAATGCCCTGTTACCATTGGGGCGAGAGTAGCTATCCCAGTTTGGACCGGGGAATAAGGGAACATTTGGTTTTTACCAAATCAAAAAGAGATACCTCGGTTTTTTCCGAAGTAAGGAGACTATCTCGACTTTGAGTCGAAGCAAAGAGCGATGTCTCGGTTGAGGCCAAAATATAACAGTTGGTTCAGCTTCGGGCCGAAGAAGGAGGTATCGGCGTGTCTTTATTGAGGAGTACTTGGCTTCTGCCTTTTTATTGCTCTCCAGCGCTTCATCTTTTTCAAGGTGAGTTGGCTTTACATGGGCGACAAGCATCTGGCTTTCATTGGGGGACGTCTTTTTCAGTGGGGATTTCCTAGGCTCGTCCATATCTCGAGATTGCAAGCGGTTTTTTCGCATTTAAGGCTCCCGATTCGAGATCGTGGGAGATCTTCTGCCTTCCATAATGACCTGAGGGGTGCGCTTGGCGCACTCTGAAAGGCGCTCTTTTATCTGAACCACCACGTGGTAGCGTGGCCACGGTATTTTGAATCTCGGAGCTTTCTACTTTAATGACTGCTCCCGGTCTGTTTGCCTATAAAATGGGAGAACGGGCCGTGTTAGGCTATCTCCCAAGGCTCTTCCTTTCTGTGACTTGCAAAGGCTTCCATGGAGTCCATTTTGTTGAAGTCGAGAGTGGAGAGATCGAGCTTTCCTTTTGAAAGCTGGTCCATCCCAATAGCTGGGTGATGAAGAAGCTGCTGAAGAGCGAGCAGTCCTCTAGGGAGAAATTCTTGGAGGTCATATGGAGAGCGCACAGGAGGCCTGCAGAAGTCATATGGGGAGCGTACGTATGCGCTTCTTGTATGTCCTTTGTGGTTCGCCATGGGGACAACCAGAAATGCAAGGCACATGCAGTCCCCATGGGTTACATGAACTTCCCCTCCCCTTACAGGATGAACTAAGGGATCCAATATGAGGGGAGGTGTTGGTCTGCTGGTACCCTGTCTATGTCTCTGGGCAGCGGCTAGCAGCCCAGCATCCCACTATAGGGGGAAGGAGCCCTCAGCATCGGCATCCACAGGTCTTCAGCCCAGTTTGGGTCTTTTGGCTTGTCCGTCCGAGGGATCAGCGACTCAACTGGAGTCGTATGATTTCTCTGATTTCTTGGATGTTGCATCGACACTGAAGGCCGAAGCTGCTTTTTCTTCCTGCGCTATAGTGCGCTTGTAATGCCTCTTCAGAGGTTGTATTTCTCATCGATTAATGAAATAAAGAGTTTTTTGTTCCTTCTTCTTTTTTTAAATGTTTGCAGATGTTTGCTTTTCCCTTTTTGCGTGACCATGCAGTCTTGTTCATTTTAGGCGTACCGAGTCATGCTCGGCTTGTAAACCTTCGATTGTGCTTGGGTAGCACTGCCTTCGTTAGGCATTTTCATAGTGTTTGACCCCCTTCAAGGAGGCACTGGTCTATGTTCAAGTCAAAGGGAGGCTGGGCGACCTTACCGATTCACAAGGTAGGCGCGACCCGATAAAAAGGGGCTAAGTAGGTCTTTCCCTAAGGAGGAGAGACTTGCACGACTCTGCTGATGGGCAGAGAGAGGGATTGCTTATTTTGCCAAAGTATGATAAGACGTATCAGTTGCGCTAAAATGTCTGAGAAATTAATCAGCCTTGCTGTTACTGTAGAATCGCCGGGGCCACTTGGCTTTGTCCAAGGCATCAAAGATTAACAAGAAATTCAATTCGGCTTTGGTCGAGGGTTCTGATAGTAAGAGATGCACTTCGGCTTTGGCCGAGGCTTTTGATAATAAGAGATGCACTTCGGCTCTGGCCGAGGCTTTTGATAATAAGAGATACTTCGGCTCTGGCCGAGGCTTTTAATAATAAGAGATGCACTTTGGCTTGGCCAAGGCTTTTAATAATAAGAGATGCACTTCGGCTCTACCGAGGCTTTTGATAATAAGAGATGCACTTCGGCTCTGGCCGAGGCTTTCGGGGATCGTAGAGTGTATACCTAGTGGCGCCATGGTGCGGGGGACATTGCTCGGCCATGCCAAAGCTCGAGAATGTTTGGAGATCACTCGGTTCGGGCGAGGCTCATAAGCTTCCCGAATTCGACCGAGGCTTTTACGCCGTTTGGCCCGGCCGGGCTTGTAAGCTGCCCGAATTCGGCCGAAGGCTTGCAAATCTCTTGGCTCCCAGCCATACTGGGAGTGCTCAGCCATGCCGAGTCTTCACGGAATAGGACTTGGCCCAGCCGAGGTACGGAGATTTAGCTTGGCCCCCGGGCGTACCGGGAGTGCTCGGCCATACCGAGTCTTTGTGGAATAGGACTCGGTCCAGCCGAGGTATGGAGATTTAGCTTGGCCCCCGGGCGTACCAGGAGTGCTCGGCCATACCGAGTCTTAGTGGAATAGGACTCGGCCCAGCCGAGGTATGGAGATTTAGCTTGGCCCCCGGGCGTACTGGGAGTGCTCGGCCATACCGAGTCTTTGTGGAATAGGACTCGGCCTAGCCAAGGTACAAAGATTTAGATTGGCCCTCGGGCGTACCGGGAGTGCTCGGCCTTACTGAGTCTTTGTGGAATAGGACTCGGCCCAGCCGAGGTACGGAGATTTAGCTTGGCCCCCGGGGGTATTGGGAGTACTTGGCCATACCGAGTCTTTGTGGAATAGGACTCGGCCCAGCCGAGATACGGAGATTTCCTGCTCAAGGAGGCAGCTTGGTCGTGCTGAGAATTGGTAAGCAGCATCTGTTTTTCATGATGACTTTTTGGAAAAATGATTGTAGCGATCATGCCACGGATCATAGAAACAAGATGCCAAAACTGTAAACGGGGTAAGTCTATAGAAAGCATACGCTACTGATGGTATATGCGAATATTGTCTGAATTCCATGTCCAGGAATATATTTCCATTCAGATCCTGGAGCTTGTAGGTACCGGGACCGATGACTTAGCCACTTGATAGGGGCCTTCCCAGTTCGGAGACAGCTTTCCTTGTTCCAGTGGCTTGGAGATGGATGCTTTCCAGAGGACAAGATCCGGGCAAGAAAGATTTCCCTTTAACACTGGAGGCGTGATAGCGAGCCACTCTTTTTGATAGGTAGCTACTCTGATCCGAGCTTTCTCTCTGATCTCCTCCACCAGGTCGAGGTTGATGCGGAGCTGCTCGTCATTAGCCTCCTCCGAGTAGCTCTCCACCCGCGGAGAGGGGAGTCCTATCTCCACGGGGATGACAGCTTATATGCCGAAGGCCATCCGGAACGGGGTCTCGCCTGTGGGAACTCTATGAGTGGTGTGGTAGGCCCATAGGACGTGGTGAAGTTTGTCCCCATCTGCCTCGGGCTCTGGCAAGCCGAGCCTTGATCCCTTGAAGTAGGGTCCGATTAGTTACTTCGGCATCTCCGTTGGCTTGCGGATGCTCGACTGATGTGAGGCGGTGACAGATTCCATGCTCCTCATAGAACTCTCGAAACTTAGGGTTATCAAATTGCTTGCCATTGTGAGATGATGGATCTCCACACGAAGTCCCTAGCCCGAGCTTGATTATCTGGGCAACTGCTTCGGCCTCGACCCACTTGGTGAAGTAGTCAATGGAGACAAATAAGAACTTTCTCTGTCCTGTGGTGAGGGAAACGGGCCAAGGATGTCCATTCCCCACTTAGCAAAGGGCCAAGCAGAGGAAATAGGGACCAAGCTGGCGGAGAGGAGCCTCTGAATATTAGAATGCCTCTGACAAGGGTCACAAACTCGGACGAGATCGTCAGCATCCTTTTGCATGGTGGGCCAATAATACCCCTGTGCAGCACCTTGTGGCATAAGGATCGGCTCCCCAGATGGTTGCCGCAAATTCCTCATGCAGCTTCCCGAAGGCACTTAAGCAACGGCATGGAGAAGGACCGCTTATAGTTGGTCATCGATCAGCACATAATGGGTGGCCTGCAATTTAGCTTTCTTGCTTCCTTTCAGTCGGCTAGGAGTGACCCTTCTTTAAGATACTTAAATATGGGGTCGAACCAGGATGGTTCAACCTCAACCTGCATCACTCGGTCAGCCTCCGCGATGCTGGGCTTTTCCAGAATCTCTAGGGGAAACTTTCGCTCAGAATCCATTGATTCCGTGGTTGCCAGCCGGGATAAAAGGTTGGCACATGCATTCTCGGATCTTGGGATCGGAATGACTTCAATCTCGGAGAAATGGGAAAGTAAGTCCCACACCTCTTGAAGATATCGAATCATGTTCGGCTCCGGGCCTCGAACTCGCCCCGCACGTGATCGGCCACCAACTGAGAGTCGGTAAAGGCATTCAGCTTCTTCACTTTAAGATCATGGGAATTCGGAGTCCAGCGAGCAAGCTTCATACTCGGCTTCATTATTGGAGGCTGAGAAGGAGAAGCGGACAACGTATTCGAAGGTCCCCCTCTGGGCTGGTGAGGATTAAGCCAGCACCGGAGCCATTGGCATTAGATGATCCGTCAACGTGGAGCAGCCACAAGGCATCAGATCTCGGATGCTCAGAGGAGTCCGGAGTGGAGCCATCCTTGGGATAGTGCATTCGAGGAGGAAATTAGCTAGAACTTGGGCTTTGATGGCCGGGTGAGGTTGGTATCGGATGTCATGCACGCTTAGCTCGATAGCCCATTTGGTCATCCTTCCTGATGTCTCGGACGATGGACCACCGCTTTGATGGGTTGGTCGGTCAGGACCGTCACAGAATGTGCTTGGAAATACGGTCGCAGCTTTCGGACCGACATTATCAGGCTAGAACCAACTTCTCAATCCGAGTGTACCTTATCTCGGTGTCTCGGAAGTTTGCTAACATAATAGATTGGCTTTTGGGTCTTGTTCTCTTCTCTGACCAATACGAGCCAACGGTGCCTTCCGAAACTGCTAAATACAAGAACAACATTTCCCTTGGAGACTGCTGAGGAGGGGTGGAGAGCCGAGATACCTTTTGAGGTCCTCGAACGATATCTGACATTCGGGAGACCATTGGAAATTCTTAGCTGATTGAGAGCTTTAAAGAAAGGGAGGCATCTCTCGGTTGACCGAGCCACGAAGCGGTTGAGGGCCGCGATCCTCCTAGTCAAGCGCTGGACTTTCTTGATGGACGCTGGGGCGCCATTTGCTGAAGGGCCTGGATCTTCTGCGGATTGGCCTCAATGCCTTGTTGGGAAACCATGAAGCCCAGAAACTTCCAGAATTGACGCCGAAGGCACTTAGTCGGGTTGAGCTTCATTCGATATTTTTGGAGTGTCGTGAAGCTCTCCGAGAGATCCTCAATGTGCTGGGATGCTTCTTTGCTTTTAACCAGCATGTCGTCGATGTACACCTCCATGTTACGGCCGATCTGCTCCTTAAAGACCTTATTAACTAGCCTTTGGTAAGTAGCACCTGCATTCTTCAAACCGAAAGGCATGATACGGTAACAATAAGTACCTCGGTCGGTTATGAAGGCGGTCTTCTCTTCATCCTCAGGCGCCATTCAGATTTGGTTGTAGCCCGAATAGGCGTCCATGAAGGCCAGCATCTGGTGACCCAAGTAGCATCTAAAAGCTGGTCGATCCGAGGGAGAGGAAAGCTGTCCTTCGGGCATGCTTTGTTGAGGTCGGTGAAGTCGATGTAGATCCGCCACTTGCCTATTTGACTTCTTCACCATAACAACATTTGACAGCCAGCTAGGATAGTTTACCTCCCTAGTGAAATTTGCCTTGATAAGCTTGTCGACTTCTTCCTGAATAGCCTTCTGTCGCTCAGGGGCAAAGCTCCTTTTCTTCTGCTTAATGGGCCAGGACATCTCGTCCACATTGAGACGGTGGACGAGAACGTCTGGGCTGATCCCTGGCATATCAGAGGCAGACCAGGTGAAGACATCAGCATTCTTTCGGAGAAAGTCGATCAGCTCCAGCCGAGGTTTCCCTTCAGTAGCGACCCGATCTTTATAGTTCGGTCGGCCGAGCTCATTCAACGGTACCTCCTCCAGCTCTTCGCTGGCTCTCCTCATTGCTTGGCAAAATCCTCCCGAGCGTCCAGCCCGTCAACCTCGGGCAAGTTGGACTGAAGGCTGGTGATGAAGCATTGCCAAGCCATAGTTTGGCTTCCTCGAACTACCCCAATTCCCTGTTTGATAGGGAACTTCATGACTAGATGCGGGATGGAGACAGCAGCTCTAAGGGACATTAGGCCGGGTCTCCCAAAGATCGCATTGTAGGGCGACCGAAGCTTGGTCACCAGGAAATCTGTGTGAACAGTGGCAACACAAGGCCAAGTTCTGCTCGGACCATCAAGGTCACGACCCCCTCTGGGATAACATCGTTGGTGAACCCTATTAGGGTGGAGTCCACGGTTCAGAGACTCTCCATGAGCAGTTTCATCTTCGCAAACACATCGAGGTACAGAACATTAACCGAGCTCCCACTATCAATTAGAATCGGCTTACATCATAATTGTTTAGATTGAGAGATACAACCAGCACATCATCATGCGGGAACTGTATCTTCTGAAGATCATCATTGGAGAAGGAGAGCTCATCAGTCTGCTCTCTTTGGTGCCGAATCTTCTTCATCACTCCGCCGGCCCAACGGACTACGGACTACCTTGATCATGTTGATGTGGCCAACAACCAGAGGATTTGGAGGAGGAGGCCGCTGAGGCTCGGGCTGGCGGTACCCCCATTTCTTGGCTCGGGTGCTCCCTAAATTGGTTCAGTCTGTCCCACTGGATGAGCCTCTCGATTTCATTCTTTAGCTGCCAGCATTCTTCGGTATCGTGGCCATGGTCCCGATGGTAGTGACAGTACTTGGTGGGGTCTCTCTGGGTCGCATTCCCTCGGAGGGGAGGCGGTCGAGGGAGTTGGCGCTCTATCTCCATGAGGATCTGCCCTCGAGACAGTGAGCGGTGAACCGGTTGAACCTCCTAGGGGGATCCGGGTGCGGTTCCTCGCGGCGGCAGGAACCCTTTGGCGGCGAGGTGGGCTCAGCTGATGGACAGATCGGTGTTTATCCGAGCCCTTGGACTCCTTCTTCCTTGCCAGCTCAGCGCGGGCATCCTCCACGATTCCTCGACTCTAGCGTACTTATCCGTCAGAGCTATCATATTGAGAGGTTTGGAGGATAGCTGACCTCCAATGCCAGGTAGAAGTCACTCTCCTTTAACACTCCGCCCGCTAGGGCGGACATGGCCCCCTCATGGTTAAGGTGATCCACTTCCAGCATGACCGTGTTAAATCAACCAAGATAGTTCTTCAAGGATTCCCCTCTCTCTGCTTAACCTCGGAGAGGGAATCAGATCTCCACGGTGACGGCGGCTACTGAAACTGGCTGATGAAAAGGCGACTCAGCTTGTTGAATGAGCCAACGAACCTAGTTTTAAGGCATTAAACCAGGTTCGAGCGGACCCTCTAAGGGTGGAGGGGAAGGCACGGCAGAGAATCGCATATGATGCCCCATGGAACATCATGATCGATCGAAGCTACTGAGGTGGTCGTCGGGATCAGAGGATCCGTGATAAGGCTCGATGGCGGGCAGCTTGACATGGGAGGGAATCACTTCCCCCATGATCTCCTTGGAGAAAGGGAATGCCCTGCTCGCCTTATGCTGAAGCGGATGGGCTGCTTGGCAGCATCCAACTCCGGGTGCATCTCTCGAATCTATCAGCGGATCTCCTCTTCGGCATAGCAGAATGGGCTGGGCAAGGAGAATGCGGAGACGGTGTCGAGTCGTGGTGAGAGAACACCGGAGAGAGGGATCGATCCACCGAGATCTAGGGAGATCCTTGTCGCAGACCCCTTGGGGCTGGTCCAGCTCCCTTAGGATGATGAGGGGGGTCCGCGACTCCATGCGGACTGGAAGAAGAGATTGCTGGGAATGGGGGCCGCGGCCTCCTCAGGAAGGTGCGAGCAGGAGCAGCTGGACGGGAAGCTTCATGGCGTCCTTGAATCAGATGGGTCAGAGCTTGGACCTGCTGGACCAGTGTGGCAAACTGGTCCTGGGTCACTGGGGCCGCTGGTGGCGATGGAGTCTCAACTGGTGGCGGCGGCGCCACACTGCTCACCGGATCATGTCTTTGGGAGCGACCTGATCCCGGGTTTCAGAAGTAGCCCTTCTTCGATTGGCCATTGGAGGGGTTCTTTTCAAGATCGAGATCCTTATCTCCTCTTTTTTTTCAAGTTTATGGGACTTGAGGGCCCTTCCTCTAGCGCCAATTTGTTGTTGCTGGAATCCGTCCTCCGACTCGGGCGCGGTTGAGCTTCAGATTGGGCTCCCTCCTGGGCAGACCTACAAAACAGTCCTCACGCGAGAGGCATTGGGGGTGGCCCTCTGCAGAAGACCCTCCGACGCTCAAGTCAGCGGTGATCAACAATGAACAAATATGGAGAAGGCTCTCGCTGAAGAGTCCCTCCAGGGTGGCCTTTTCGGAGCTCCGAGCAGAGGTTAATGGCGGAAAGGGGGTGAGCAGGGATGGAATGAGAGTAATGCTGAGAATGCGTCAAGAACGCCTTTTACCTTAGAGAATCTAGGATCATGCTATTATATGATCACCTGATTCTTTGGACGCGTCATAGGAGGTTTGGAAGTTGTTGGGATTCGAGGCTGATTCGAATCAGGCTGTTGTGAGGCCGGTAGGATCCGTATCTGGTTAGTTAGAGGATTGACGGCCAAGGGGGCTATCCGCGCTTTGAGATTCAGCGATCATATAGGCTCTAGACTGTTTTGGTAGTATAGGTGTGATTTCCTATGTGGATCCTTGTTCAGTCATCGTGTTTCGCAGAGATAGGTGCCTGAGTGCCTCGGTCAGGCCGAGGCACAGAGAACGGCCTGATCCGCCGAAGTATGGAAAGGCTCGGTTTGCCAAGGCATGACAAAGGAGTAAGCTGGGCGTAAGGATGGTTTGATTCACAGAGGCATTGATATCGTTCAGGCAGGCCGAGTTATAGACCGCTCGGGCTTGGGCCAAGAGATATGGATCGCTCGGACTAAGGCCGAGACATAGGGATAGCTCGGCTAGCGAGGCATAGAGATCGCTCGGGCTGGGGCTGAGAGATAGGGATAACTCGGGCTAGAGCCGAGAGATAGGGATCGCTCAGACTAGGACCGAAACATATGGATAGCTCGGCTAGAGCAAAGAGATAGGGATCGCTCGGACTAGGACCGAGACATATGGATCGCTCGGCCTAGGACTGAGACCTAGAGACGTAATCTGTACCGGGAATCCTTGGTTCGCCGAGGGGCTAAGTGCCTCGATCCATCGAGGTATAATGGTTGGCTCATTTCTTGCGGGCACCGCGTAGCGAGTGGGAGTCAGGCTGATCCTAACCCTTTGCACGGTTATCAATGCAATGACGATTTTATCCCTCAATAATTAATAATTTCATAGTATTAATTAGGATTGTATACTTTCCTACGTATCTCCATTGTTAGGGTATATTGCATATCCAAATGAAAATTTAGGGCTTTTAACCTTTAAACTCTGTTTGATTGCACTTCATTCTATGCAAAGACACCGTATTTGGTGGGAGCTTTTGGCACTAATTCAATGAAAGTGCGTCTCCTCTGAGCAAATGATTCCCATTGTCGTGCAGGAACTTGCAGAGATGGGGAAGAGATCATCCCTTGGCTTGATAATTTGATTAGGGTGAGGCTATTCCATATTTATTTTTTGATAATCTTAATTAATAATATAGTTAAGAAATAACTTTAAAAATAGCAGTCTACTTTCTAGAAAAATAGAACACGGCTGATTTAGAGAAAGTCATATCATGTTTCAAGACTAAACATACATTTTTCGGGCAGCTAATTACTACAAAATGCATTCCCCATATTGCAAACGAGGGAGGCTTAACGCATAAACTCATGCTTGACACTGAAAAAGATGAAATGCTGCTACGTGAATCCCTCTTTTGTCCAAATATTTTATTCTCATCTCATCTCTTAGTTAGGTCTCGAGAGTTGTTGGATATACCAAGTCATCCACTGTGCTGTTTAGTATTTTTAGATGGACTTCCCCAAGAAGGTGACCGCTGAGTAGAGAATAAACTGTTAGAAGAAACTAGCGTTAAGCATGGTTTTAGAGAATATTGCCCAACAGATTGGCACATTCAGCAGGAGTGATGCCATAGCTAAGTGCACAGGTAACAAAAAAAAAAAGGAGGGGAAAAGACTTATGTAATTTGAGTATTTAAAAGAAATCCTTGAGATAATTCTAGATTGCCAAAAATCAGAAACACTTAACAACCAAGGTACTTTTTATTATATAAAGGGCTACTATTCAAGGGAATTCTTTGAAAATGGATTGCCTTTTTTTTTTCTTTTGTTTGGATAATAGAAAAAAATGTAACACCTGAAGTATTTGCATTAAACAACTAACACTAAAAGAATTTTCTATTTTAACGATACCAAGTTGCAATGCAAAAAATAAGAGCCGCTAAATAGCAATAAAACAGCAATGCTAAACAAATCAGCAATAAACTAGCGATGGATCAGCGATGAACAAAATTAAGGATGCAACCAGCATCGCTAATTAGCAATGTGAGCGTACGTGTCGCTGAACTAGCAAGGGGCATGGCCTGCGACTCGCTCAGCGACGTGCATGGCTTCGCCAATGCACATTGCTCAGGGAGATGGGGACTGAGAGATCGCTTAGAGACGGGCGCAGCATCGGCAGAGTACCTCGCTAGGGAGGCGCGCATGGGCAGTTGCCTCACGCACCGTTGAGGTGCGCAGAGCCGGTCATGGCCATGTGCCTCACTGCAGCAGCAATGCGCGCACGTCACTGAGGCGGGCGAACAGAATTGCTGCAGCAGCAACGCGCATGCATCGCTGAGCCATGAGGCTGCCCTGCCACATGCCTCGTTGCAGCAGTGATGCTGCATGCATTGCTGAGGCATGTGGCCGGTGCCGGTAGTAGCAACGCTTGCGTGTCGCTGAGGCTCAAGCAGTCATCGCTATTCAGCGACGCGCGTAGCACATCACTGAAGTTGCGATGGATGCACACACCAGGCGCATGACCACCTCGTTCCGTGCATCAGTGCCCCCTAATTTGGTGCATGCCCAGCCTTAATTTGGTTGCCCCCCCCCCCCCCCCCCCCCCCCCCCGCGGTAGATACCCCCAAGCACCCTGCCCAATGCCCCCCACCCCCCGGGCCATCGTTGGCCCCCTCTCCCATGGTCAATTCCTGATGCTGCCATTGGCAGTCAAAAATAAAACCTACTCATTGCTTTAGCTAGTGGTGAATCAGGATCCTACCCTCGGGGACCAAGAGTAATTATTTCACAAAAAAAAAAGAAAAAATTATTTATAGAGGATTATATTAAGAATAATGGTTATTAAAAGATAACAACTAATTAATTAATAAAATTAAAACAGCAAAAAAGTAACCCAGGAATCGAGTCCACCAAACAAATAGGTTTTATCTTCTTTTCTTTATGTTGCACTAGGAATAATTTTTAAATATTCAAGGTTAGAATAATTTATCTCTTATTAGGCACAGGCCATATTAGGAGATCATGGCATATTTACTTAGAGAATAAACTATCTAATTATTTGCAAAGTTAGAGGTCAAAACTATCATACTACGATCTACCTCTCTTAGGCATGTACCCTATCCTAAGATCATGGCATATCGATAGAGGGTGTAGGCCATGTATGCCAGATTAAAACCTCGATTAGAAAAATAACTCAAAAGATATATGAAAGAAGAGCATAATTTTTATTGCATAGAAATTAAGAATAAAAAGAAAGATAAAACCTGGTTACATGCTTCATCATCATCCCAAGTTGAAGGAATTAACCGCGCATTGTTGCTGCCAGCATCCCCTCCATAATTTTTTCTCCTAGGCCTAAATACAATGATCTAAATAAAAAATAAAAATAAAAAGAACTTTGTATAAAAACTCCTCTCCCTCAGACTACTGCCTCAGGTTTTCCTTTTATAAAGCTCATCCATGGCTTCCTTTCAGTCAAAGTTGAAGTCAATCGAGCTTAAAATCATTCAGATATTATGAGAAAACTTATCAGCTAACCGTTCTACATCATATGGCTTAGTTTGTACCGAGAACAATGTTTTGAAAATTGGACCGGACAACGAAACGGCTTAACATTTAGGTCGCGGGTCAATTGGTTCGACCGGATGAACCGGTTTGGTCAGATCGGATAATATTATAATTAAATTTTAATTTAATAATATAAAATAATAAAATATAAATATAATTTTGTTGACCCTACATTGATTTTGATGTTTACAAAATAATTAAGCAATGGTTAATCAAGCCTGTTGCAGAGAAATTCAGATGTTCTACAAGTAAGTATCTTCATGCACAATCTTATGTGAGCATATATTCATTTTACCTTGCCACTTACTTGCTATCAAATTATATGCTATCAAATTCACTATGGTCATTCTATTTTATTTTTGGGAGTTAGCTATCTAGCTAGCTTGCCCTTTTTCCTAGCTAGCTGGCACGTCATTTAGCTAACTACCAACATGTCTCTGTGACTTGGCCGATCATTTATTTTTTGGAGCTAGCACTGAGCTAGCTTGCTTCTTTGTTAGCTAGCTGGAGTTCCTTTTAGCTAGCTGAGGTTCCTGTTAAAATCGCCTGGCCGAGCCTTATCTTTTTGGAGCTAGCTGGTGAGCTAGCTTGCTTCTTCATTAGCTAGCTAGAGCTCTTATTCGCTAGTTTGGCCTCTTTGTCAGTTAGCTGGTTTTCATTTTAGCTAACTACGGTTTTGAACGCCACTGAACGCCACTGTGCCAGCCGTGTACCTTGGGTATCAATTAGCTGCTTGACTTCTTTATTAGCTAGCTGGCTTGCTTTTTAGTTGACTATGTTTCCCTGTTATATATCATGGCCGAACGCCCCTCTTTTCTAGCTGACTGGTTAGCTAGCTGATGCTTCTCTTAGCTAGCTAGCTTCTCCTGTTAGTTGACTGCTTTGTTTTGGAGCTAACTTGTTTCTTTCTTAGCTAACTAACTTTTACAGGATCCTCCAAGCTGTGAGCCACTCATTCTCAGTTAGCTGGAGAGCTAACTTCCACTCTTTCAAGCCGTTTGGATTCACTGCTGAGTAAGCTGGAGAGTTAGCTAACTTCTAGTTTAGCTAACTGGGAAGCTAGCTCCTCCCGGGGCGTATGGCTGTTGCTTTTCATCAGTTAGCTAATGAGCTAACTCCTCTGGATGATTGCTTTATTACTTTTTGGCTTAGTTAGTTGGGAAGCTAACTATCAATTGCTCAGTTAGCTAAATAGCTAACTCCTACTCTCTAACATTTCTATTTTTGTTGCAGACCGAAAGCTATTCAAAATTAGTTAGCTGGTGAGCTAACTATCTATTGGTTTAGTTAGCTAAGTAGCTAACTATTGGGATTTGACCTTTTCTCCTGAGCGGCATGAATTGATTGCTAGTTAGCTAGGAAGCTAACTAACCATTATTTTAGCTAGCTCTCCTCTCCTGAGCTTTTGGCGTGTGATCTCTTGGAAGCTAGCTTGTGAGCTAGCTAAGGACATTTCCTCCTTTTGATGGCCGACATCTTCAACTCTCTTAGCCACCTAGAATTAATTCCAGTTAGCTGTCTTTCTGGTCATTTTTTTGCATGCTTCTCTCTCTATTTTATTTTGATTGCTATTTTCAGCTAGACTAACTTTTGATTTTTGAATTATGACAGAGTTCTTCCTACCTCAAATGGATTCATGCATTCAATGTTTAAGGAAAATAATCTCAACGGTTATCTTTTCTTCCATTTTTATTTCCATTTGTTTCAATTGTATCTAATGAATCTTTTTGCTATTGGATCATTATATATAGCTAAGATTAGAAGCAAAACATGACAGATTTTGAAAAAAAGAAATACAAGAGAGATATCCAAGAAAGAAAGCTTTTATTGCATATTTTCGGAGTGGTTGAAAGCTAGTTGCTGTGCAGTGAAGATCATTCATTGCTAAAAAGTCATTCATACTTTTTAAAGCCTTCAAGCAAATCAAGATTCAAGCCACCTCGACATTGTTCATTTATTGCTGAGGATTTGCTATAAATTTGTAAAGTATTCTCTGAATATTTGCTCATTATAGGAGCTACTTGTTATCATTTACTCTGAATCTTTTGTAAAAGGGTTAGTATTAACCTTTTGGTTCTTGTTGGCTTCCTTGTGCCATTAAACAAGAGGACTAGCCTGGTAAGGCTAGGGGTTTTGGCTGCCTTGTGCCTTGTAAAACAAGAGGGCTAGCCGGGGAAGGCTAGAGGTTGTAATCATGTGATACGATTAGGGAAATTCCCAAAGGGTATTTTGGGGAGTGGACGTAGGTGCAGGGTTTAGCACCGAACCACTATAAATTCTCTTGTGTTTGTGGTTGCCTATTTTTTTGTATTATTTTCATTCTGTGCACTTCACTACACCGCTGCCAAGTAATTTTGAATTAGGATTAAAGCACATATTTGCAATAGTAATTAATTTTTAATAATCCAATTCACCCCCTCTTGCGTTGCTACATCTGGGCAACAAGTGGTATCAGAGCAGGTTGCTCTTGATTACTAGCTTTAATTAGCTTTGAGCCAAAGATCTGTAGTAATCCAAATGGGATCTATATTGACTGAAGGACAATCAACTAATAGGCCACCTTTGTTCAATGGAACAAATTACACTTATTGAAAAGCACAAATGAAAAATTACTAGATTATGATTTATGGGGAATCATAATTATGGACCACACACACCCACTATTAAGATTGACAATATTGATATTGCAAAACCTAAATCAGAATGGGATGAGCAAGATAAGAAATTAGCTCAATTAAATGCAAAAGCTATGAATGTTCTTTATTGTTCTCTTGATGCAAATGAATTTAATCTCATATCTACTTGCATATCTGCTAAAGAAATATGGGATAGACTTGAAGTTACCCATGAGGAAACAAATCAAGTAAGGAATCGAAAATAAATATGCTTGTTCATAAGTATGAATTATTTGAGATAGATTCTATTGAGAATATTACTGATATGTTTACAAGATTCACTGATATTATTAATGGACTAAAAAGTCTTGGAAAATCATATGCTAACAGTGATCTTGTTAGAAAAATTTTAAGATCTTTACCTAGGACATGGGAAGCAAAGGTCACTGCTATACAAGAAGCAAAAGATCTCAACACTTTATCACTTGAAGAGTTGGTGGTTCTTTGATGACACATGAGCTTTAGCAACGACAACACATTGATGAAGATGAATCAAAGGAGAAAAGGACCATGGCATTGAAGAGTGCAACTCAAAATGATGAAAATGAGGAAAGCACTAGTAATAGTGAGAATGATGATGATGAAAATGAGGAAAGCACTAGTAATAGTGAGAATGATGATGAAATGGCACTTATCTCAAGGAAATTCAAAAATTTCATGAAAAGAAAGAAGTTTGGAAAAAGAAAACATTTTGTCAAAGGAGACCATAGCAAAGAAAAGAAAAAGAGTGAACCTCCTACTTGCTATGAGTGCAAAAAGCCTGGACATATCAGACCAAAATATCCACTATTAAAGAAAGGATCAAAAGAGTAAAGAAGAAAGCAATGATGGCTACATGGAGCGACAATGAGGCTACAAGTTCAGAAGATGAAAAGAAAACCAAAGTGGCCAATGTATGTTTCATGGCTGATAATGATGAGGTAACTCCTAGCTTTCTAGATGACTTTACTTTTGATGAATTACATGGTGCATTCTATGAACTTGTTGATGATTTTGCAAATTAAGTTCAAAGAATAAGGATTTGAAAAATGTCAAAAATCTTACTCTTGAAAAGGAAAGAATTTCAAAAGACAATGAATCATTATTTCTAAAACCAATTGTTGATGACTTTAAGCTCAGAAAAATTAGAAATAATTTTAAATAGTCAAAGAGCTGTTTACAATAGAGCTGGTCTTGGATATAATCCTTTTGAAAGACAAAAGTTTTTGAAAAATATTTATGTACATGGAAATGACTCCACCAAAATTACATGTTTCAAATGTGGTGAATTAGGACATAAAGCTTATACTTTTCACACACAAAATATAAGAAAAATGTAGGTTCCAAAAGGAACTATCTTAACTAACCCTAAAGGACCCAAGAAGGCTTGGCTACCTAAGAGCAAAATTTGAAATTGTGTATGCAGGTGTGTCTTGCGACCCGAGCAACTAAAAGACAATGGTACTTGGATAGCGGGTGCTTAAGACACATGACAGGTGATGAATCGCAATGCATCACTTTGGAGGCAAAGGATGGAGGTGTTGTTACTTTTGGTGATAATGGCCAAGGAAAAATTATTGGCATTAAAAAATAGGTATCACACCTCATGCTTATATTGATGATGTCTTACTTGTGAAAGGATTGAAACACAATTTCTTAGTATAAGTCAATTATGTGACAAAGGATTTAATGTTACATTTGAATCATCATTATGCATTGTTAAAAATTTTGCTGATGAAAATATGAAATTTGTTGGTCAAAGGCATGGTAATGTATACATTGTTAATTTAAATGATTTGCATGATAAAAATATTGATTGCCTAGTTGCTACAAATAATAAAACTGATTGTAGTTGGTTATGGCATCGTAGGCTAGCTCATGCAAGCATGGATTTATTATCTAAATTAATTAAGAAAGATTTAGTGCATGGTTTGCCAAAACTTATTTTTGAAAAAATAAGATTTGTAATGCTTGTCAATTTGGAAAACAAACCCGAGTATCTTTTAATCAAAGAATTTGGTTTCAACCACTAGACTTTTGGAACTCTTGCATATGGATTTATTCGGTCCTACAAGAACAACTAGTCTAGGAGGAAAAAGATATGGTTTTGTTATTATTGATGATTTCTCTCGTTTTACATGGGTTTTATTTTTAAGTAGTAAAGACGAAGATTTCCCTCATTTCAAAAATTGTTTAAAAGAATTACAAATGAAAAGAATTCTTCTGTTTTATCAATTCGAAGTGATCATGGAAAAGAATTTAAAATAAATCTTTTGAAGATTTTTGTAATGAAAATGGAATTGAACACAATTTTTCTGCACCAAGAACACCTCAACAAAATGGAGTAGTTAAAAGAAAGAATAAAATTTTTGAAGAAATGACTCGTACCATGTTGTGTGAGAGCGATCTTCCAAAGTATTTTTGGGCAGAGGCTATCAACACTGCATGTTATGTTTTAAATCGTGCATTGATTAGACCTGTTTTGAAAAAGACTCCTTATGAACTTTGGAAAGGAAGAAAACTAAACATCAGTTATTTTCATGTGTTCGGATGCCGATGTTTTGTTTTAAACAATGGAAAATCAAACCTTGATAAATTTGATGCCAAATCTGATGAAGAAATTTTTCTCGATTATTCTTTGCATAGTAGAGCTTTTAGAGTATTTAACAAAAAGTCTCTAGTAGTAGAAGAATCTATTCATGTTATTTTTGATGAATCTAATGATCTTCCATTGAGGAAGAGAAAAGGTATAAATGATGCAGATGAGATTGAAGATCAACTCAAGGACACCACTTTAAAGGATAAAGATGAATCAGATACTCAAGAGGTAAATGAAGAAGGGAACGTTGACCTACCAGAAGCTTCACAAGGTAATGATGAATTAGAAAGAGGTTGAAGGTATGTTCTCAGTCACCCTAAAGATCAAATCTTAGGTGATCTATCTCAAGGTATTAGAACTAGATCATCATTTAGAGATACTTGTAATAACTTAGCATTTGTATCTAAAATTGAACCTAAATGCTATGATGATGCTAAAAATGATGTTGATTGGATAAATGCCATGCATGAGGAACTTCACCAGTTTGAAAGAAATAATGTATGGACTCTTATTGAAAGACCTCATGATCATCAAATTATTAGAACTAAATGGGTTTATAGAAATAAATTAGATGAACATGGTAATATAATTAGAAATAAGGCAAGATTAGTAGCTAAGGGTTATAATCAAGAAGAGGGAATTGATTTTGATGAAACTTATGCCCCAGTTGCTAGATTAGAAGCTATCAGATTACTTCTTGCTTATGCTTGCTTTATGAAGTTTAAATTATATCAAATGAATGTTAAAAGTGCTTTTTTAAATAGATACATTGCTGAACAAGTTTTTGTGGAACAGCCATCCAGTTTTGAAAATCATTTATTTCCAAATCACATATTTAAGTTGAATAAAGCTTTATATGGTTTGAAACAAGCACCCCGGGCTTAGTATGAAAGGTTAAGCAAATTCTTGATTAGTAATGAATTTATTCGAGGAAACGTGGATACAACGCTATTTATTAAAAGATAAAATAGTGATATATTAATTGTTCAAATCTATGTTGATGATATCATATTCAGTGCCACTAATGAATTTTTGTGCAAGGACTTTGCTAAGCTCATGCAGGGAGAGTTCGAGATGAGCATGATGGGAGAGCTAAACTACTTCCTCGGACTACAAATCAAACAAAGCAAAGACGGGATCTTCATAAGCCAATCCAAATATATCAAATAAATGATCAAAAAGTTTGGCATAGAGACATCAAAAAGTATTGGTACTCCTATGAGCTCATCATGTAGACTTGAAACTTATAATACTGAAAAGTCTATTGATTTGAAATTATATAGAGGCATGATAGGATCATTGTTATATTTAACTGCTAGTAGACCAATATTTATTCAGTGTATGCATGTGTGCTAGATATCAAGCTAATCCTAAAGAATCACACTTGCTTGTTGTTAAAATAATATTCAAATATTTGAATGGAACAGTAAACTTAGGTTTATGGTATGATAAACAATCTAGCATTGACTTAATAGGATACACTGATTAGATTTTGCTGAATGTAAAATTGATAGAAAATCAACTAGCGGTACTTGCCAATTTCTAGGTGCTAACTTAATTTCATGGTTTAGCAAAAAGCAAACTTCAGTAGCATTGTCTACGGCCGAGGCCAAATACATTGTAGCTGGAAGTTGCTGTGCTCAAATCTTGTGGATTAAGCAGCAATTAGAAGATTATGGCATTAAGCAAAAAGCCATCTCTATAAAATATGATAATACAAGTACAATATGCTTAACTAAAAATCCTATACAACATTCTAGAACAAAACACATTGAAATTAGACATCATTTCATTAGAGATCATGTGAATAATGGAAATGCTGTAATAGAATTTATAAGCCCTGAAAATTAAATTGCTGATATTTTCACCAAGCCTCTAGATGAAACAAAATTTTATGAAATTAGAAGAGAATTAGGAATGTTTGATCCTACTGCTTAATGAATTAATTAATAAAACTTTTCATATCTGAAAACTAAAGTTGCATGACATCTTTCAATCAAATGTCTTTATGAAATTGAATGCTTTGAGTGTGCTTGAAGTTAACTAGTCTTTAAAGTTGAATTAATACCAACCGGCCAAATCCTCCTTTAAGATATAAAGTTCTTTACATTTAAATCCACCAACCGGCCGATTCACTCCTTGTTACACCATTTATGGCAGTTAACCAACCAGGCAACTATTCAATCACCTGGCCAGCTAACCGCCCAAGGCTTTCTCTATATATATCTTTTGCATTCAAGAAAACCAACCGTCTTCTTCATCAATTCGTCACCACATTCATCCGGCTCTTCTCCATCCGTCTTCTCCTCTTCAAATCGATCTTCCACCAAATCGTCTTCTATCTTCCTTCATCTAACCTCACTCCATCATACTTCCTAGCTCCTTTATCTATTAATCTATCTAGAAGATCGTGGATGGCTCCCAAGAAGAAAGCAATCGCAAGAGATGATGATTCTGATCTTCGAAGGAAGTCTTCCTCATCTTCTCAAATCAACACCCACATTGTCACTAAGTCTTTTGTGCATGGCATGTTAGTTGACTTTAATTTCTTAGAACAAGAAAACTTTAAGATAGGGTAACTCCTTGATAATCAAGATTGGAAATCTATCTTATCCACCAAAAGGCCAATCTACCCTGAGTTAATTAAATAATTTTATGAGAATATTACATTTGGTTTTGGAACTCTTTCATCCTACGTAAAGAAAACTAGGATTGACCTTGATAGCAAGACTCTAGCTTCTGCCTTGAGTATTCCTAATGATGGTATCCTAGAAATCCTACCTAGCGAAAGAGGTTATAAAATTGGTTTAATCCTTGGCATAGATGATAACGAGGCTAGTAACATTGATACTCTTGATGCCAACATGTTATCTGTTGAGAATAGATTATTTTATAGTATCATTGCTAAGATTATTGCTTGTCGTGCTAGTTCGTTCAATGTTGTCACTGATCATGACATTTGCATTATGTATGATATTATTATTGAAAATCCTGTAGATCTTACTAAAATAATAATGGCTATTATGAAAGAATCTGTAAGTAGGTGTAAGGCCGCACTACCCTTTGGTATGTTTCTCACCTATGTCTTTGAATATTTCAATATAAAACTTAAGAGAGAAACTATTGTGGCTTTACATCACACCGATGTGTTTAATGCTCATTCATTGCATCGGATGGACTATGCCAAAAGGGATGATGTTTGGCTTAAGGTTAGATCTAGAACCAGTCAATCAAGCTCTTTGCCACCTCCAAACCAGTCTCAGAACGTTAACTCTCCTCAAAACTTCTTTAATTTTGGTTTCCATCAACCAAATCCATTCCTTGTCGCAATGACAGTTGATCAAAATCCATTCTTAACTGAACCACCTGATGTCACTGCTGCTGGATCCTCTTATAAAAATGACAACCCTGCTCCTGCTACTCTTGCTACTATTTGTATCAGTGAAGATCAAATCCAACACATTATTCATGAATTGTCCCTTGCCCAATCTAGTCGAAGCTCTGGAGACAGTGCTTCATCAGTTAATGATCAAACCCTTGTACCTCATATTTCATCTGTTTTTGAGACTATGTCTCGGTTCAAGATTATTCTAAGCCAACTTTTCATGATGTCAATGTTCTGAATGGGCGAGTGTTTCATCACAATGAAAATTTCATGGATAAAATCTTGAAAGAAATTAACTTTTTAAAAGGTAAAATTGAAAATTTTGAGACCAAGGCTGATTGGGTTGAGTATCAGACGAGAACGAATGTCAATCAGACAATAGATGCCACGAATGCTGTTGATCACTGGTCTGCATCTCTGACAAAGTTGATCAAGCTGGTGGAAACTCACATTGCTCTCTCTGCTGCCTCAGCTCTAGGAGCTTCCCATCCGCATCTTTGGTCTCCTCCACCTCAACAAGACAAGTCAGGACCCTCCTTTTCTGTTCAAATTTCTTCTGATGATGATGAGAAGTGAAGAATGTTTATGAATGTTTGTGACTGTTTATGATATGTAATGAATGTTTATGACTCTACTTTTTGTGTTGTATGACTTCAAACTATGACATGTATTATCTGTGGTATTGACCTTACTTGATGATCTGTATGACTGTTATTAATATGTATGAATGATCATATTATTCTGATGTATTATGCTCAAATTCATTGCAAAACTCTTCAATCTTCTTTTTGATCAATGACAAAAAGGGAGAGAAGAATGTTGCATACATTAAGGAAATGGAGGAAGTAATAAACTCATATATTAAGGGGGAGTTTACCTATTCAAATTGACAGGAGGAGAAAGTAATGATTTTCTGTATGCACTCATGTTTATTCATATTATTCATAATACTTCCTATAGTTTTTCTTTGAAAGCTTAATGGTTTTGTCATCATCAAAAAGGGGGAGATTGTTGACCAAACAATGATTTTGATGTTTACAAAATAATTAAGCAATGGTTAATCAAGCTGTTGCAGAGAAATTCAGATGTTCTACAAGTAAGTATCTTCATGCACAATTTTATGTGAGCATATATTCATTTTACCTTGCCACTTGCTTGCTATCAAATTCTATGCTATCAAATTCACTATGGCCGTTCTATTTTATTTTTGGGAGTTAGCTATCTAGCTAGCTTGCCCTTTTTCCTAGCAAGCTGGCACGTCATTTAGCTAACTACCAACTTGTCTCTGTGACTTGGCCAATCGTTTATTTTTTGGAGCTAGCTGGTGAGCTAGCTTGCTTCTTCGTTAGCTAGTTGGAGTTCCTTTTAGCTAGCTGAGGTGCCTGTTAAAATCGCCTGGCCGAGCCTTGTCTTTTTGGAGTTAGCTAGTGAGCTAGCTTGCTTCTTCATTAGCTAGCTAGAGCTCTTGTTAGTTAGCTTGGCCTCTTTGTCAGTTAGCTGATTTTCATTTTAGCTAACTATGGTTTTGAACGCCACTGTGCCAGCCGTGTACCTTGGGTATCAGTTAGCTGCTTGACTTCTTTGTTAGCTAGCTGGCTTGCTTTTTAGTTGACTATATTTCCATGTTATATATCATGGCCGAATGCCTCTCTTTTCTAGCTGACTGGTGAGCTAGCTGATGCTTCTCTTAACTAGCTAGCTAGCTTCTCCTGTTAGTTGACTGCTTTGTTTTGGAGCTAACTGGTTTCTTTCTTAGCTAACTAACTTTCACAGGATCCTCCAAGCCGTGAGCCACTCATTCTCAGTTAGCTAGAGAGCTAACTTCCACTCTTTCAAGCCATTTGGATTCACTGCTGAGTTAGCTGGAGAATTAGCTAACTTCTGGCTTAGCTATAGCTAACTGGGAGCTAGCTCCTCCCTAGGCATATGGCTGCTGCTTTTCATCAATTAGCTAATGAGCTAACTCCTCTGGATGATTGCTTTATTGCTTTTTGGCTTAGTTAGCTGGGAAGCTAACTATCAGTTGCTCAGTTAGCTGAATAGCAAACTCCTCACTCTCTAACATTTCTATTTTTGTTGCAGACCAAAAGCTATTCAAAATTAGTTAGCTGGTGAGCTAACTATCTGTTGGTTTAGTTAACTAAGTAGCTAACTATTGGGATTTGACCTTTTCTCCTGAGCCGCATGAATTGATTGCTAGTTAGCTGGAAAGCTAACTAACCATTGTTTTAGCTAGCTCTCCTCTCCTGAGCTTTTGGCGTGTGATCTCTTGGAAGCTAGCTTGTGAGCTAGCTAAGGACATTTTCTCCTTTTCATGGTCGACCGTCTTCAACTCTCTCAGCCGCTTGGAATTAATTCCAGTTAGCTGTCTTTCTAGCCGTTTTTGGGAGTGCTTCTCTTTCTCTACTTTATTTTGATTGCTATTTTCAGCTAGACTAACTTTTGATTTTTGAATTATGACAGAGTTCTTCCTACCTCAAATGGATTCATGCATTCAATGCTTAAGAGAAATAATCTCAACGGTTATCTTTTCTTTCCATTTTTATTTCTATTTGTTTCAATTGTATCTAACGGATCTTTTTGCTGTTGGATCATTATATATAGCTGAGATTAGAAGCAAAACATGATGGATTTTGAAAAAGAGAAATACAAGAGAGATATCCAAGAAAGAAAGCTTTTATTGCATATTTTCGAAGTGGTTGAAAGCTAGTTGTTGTGCATTGAAGATCATTCATTGCTGAAAAGTCGTCCATACTTTTAAAGCCTTCAAGTAAATCAAGATTCAAGCCACCTCGATATTGTTCATTTATTGCTGAGGATTTGCTACAAATTTGTAAAGTATTCTCTGAATATTTGCTCATTATAGGAGCTACTTGTTATCATTTACTTTGAATCTTTTGTAAAAGGGTTAGTGTTAACCTTTTGGTTCTTGTTGGCTTCCTTGTACCATTAAACAAGAGGACTAGCCTAGTAAGGCTAAGGGTTTTGGCTGCCTTGTGCCTTGTAAAATAAGAGGGCTAGCCGGGGAAGGCTAGAGGTTGTAATCGTGTGATACGATTAGTGAAATTCCCAACGGATATTTTGGGGAGTGGACATAGGTGCAGGGTTTAGCACCGAACCACTATAAAATCTCTTGTGTTTGTGGTTGCCTATTTTTCTGTGTTATTTTTATTTTGTGCACTTCACTACACCGCTGCCAAGTAATTTTGAATTAGGGTTAAAGCACATATTTGTAATAGTAATTATTTTAATAACCCAATTCACCCTCCTTTTGGGTTGCTACATCTGGGCAACAAATTTAAATAAAAAATTAAAAAAAATCTAAATATCAGATTGGATCGGTTGAAATCCGGCTGGTTCAACGAGTTTTATCGATTTTTATCGGGTCATATAAAAGTCAACTTTAATAATAAAACTGACTGGTCCGGTCTGATTTTTAAAATATTGATCAAGAATCATGTGAAATCATATCTTTATTTCTTTTCGAACAAATAGAGTCCCTATTTGAGTATCATTTATACCATTAGACTCTCCAACATTGAGCTCTTTCCATCTATGGGCTTCTTTTCTAAAAAATATCAATAAAAATATTATTTTTTAATAAATTCAAAGTAATTAATTTATATTTTAATGGTTAAATTGGGATAATTAATAGGCTTATCACATCCCCCAACTTAATCATTGCTAGTTCCTTAGCAATATAATTAAAAAAAATCATGTGTCACTAAGATTCTCCTTCGCAAAATTAGATTTAGACTTAAGGTTCAAAGAAGCTAACTAGTATCACTAACTAAGTATTGAGTTTTTGAAGTAAATTTTATAATCAGAACTATCAGAAACTTCTTAGAGTTCATCCATAGATCTACTTGTGTTTGTGATGGCTAACTTAGCATTTCGATACTAACTTGTAAGGAACAATGGTATTTTCACTTATCACCTACTTTAGTTAATTTTTTATACATCCTAAAATTAAGCACATTAGCTGAGGTAACTTTCACACTGCATGATATATATTTTTTTTTTTTTATTTTTATTTTATTTTTATTTTTTTAGTAATATCTTCACATTGCCCACTTTTGATGCCAACAATAATGCTTACTAGGCGAAGGTGCCCGGTTACTCAATGAAAAACCAATGTTTAAACTTGCTTTTTTATTTTTTTATTTTTTATTAGGTAGGTAGCTCTTTTTTCAAATTTAAGTTCTCTCATTGGGATGTATATCAATTATTAATTTTTAGTAATAATTGAATCTTTAATTGACCTTACAACTAATACCTAGTTTATCTCATTAGTGTGCATGTGCAATGAAAGTGCTAATAACCTTTAGATAACTTAAGTAGGCTGCTAAAAGTCTGACCAGCTAGTCTACTCCTTGGCTCGCTATAGTAATTAGCCAATACTTTCTAGCTCTATTATCTTTTCCTAGTCGATTTTGCTTAAGAATTTCTTTGATGGCACATGATTTATAAAAAAATTTTGAAATTTTTAAAATTTGCCAAGGTGTTTTCAAAATATTTTTTTTAAAGATGTCCCTTACCCTCCAACTTAATTCAAATTGTCCTCAATGGAGTAAAAAAGAATAAAATAAAAAAAAATGCCATCTGAACGAGATATGCCTTGTGTAATGTTAGGAGTGACCATGTGAAGCAGTCACTTATTTCTAGAAATAAGAATCACTAAAATAAAGGTCAGAAAATAAAAATTTGGTTGCCTCATAAAAAAATGCTAAGTTTAACGTCTGTAACCAAGCGTCATGGCTTACTCTGATTATTGTTGTTACTAAAATAAAGGAGTTTGTTGGTCTCTTTCCTTACTACTTCCTTCATGATTGGGTTAAGTCTTCTTTGGGGGTCTCTTGTATGCTTGGCTTCTTTTCCTAAGTGAATTCTATGTTGAATGATCGAATGCCAAATCCCTTTTATATCAGCCATGGTCCATCCTAGTGCTTCTTTATTTTCTCTTAAAACATTCAGTAGTTTTCCTTCTTGTGAGGAGTCTAGGTTGGCTGAAATAATCATAGATAGGGTTTCTACGGACCTAGGTATGCATATTTGAGGTACTTAAGAAGTGGTTTCAGTTCTAATTTGGGTGCTTCCTCTTGATGGTTTGGGTAATGGTTCAAGTACTTTTCTAGTAGTTCAGTTAGAGGTTTCCATCTTAATTTTCATCAATTGTAGCAACCTCATTAATTTTCTCCCCATCTTAGTTCATGTAGATTTTTAGGTCAAGCTCTTCATTACTAAGGTCAATTGGATGATAAACAATATCCTGAACATAAATTGAGTCACTCGTTTGATATCTATTGGTATAAAAATCAATTGACATATTTCCAAGGAAAAGTTTTATTAATTCATTTTAGAAATTAATTAGGGCATTAGATGTAGCCAAAAATGATCTACCTAAAGTCACTGGGATGTGGCTCTTTGGGTTCATCACCAGTTCAGTTTCTAAAATCACAAGGTCTACCAGGTAGATAAAGTCACCAACTTTGATCAATACATCTTCTACTATTTCCTTAGGTATTTCAGGGAGCGGTCTACTAATTGTAGGGTCATTTCTGCAGGCTATAGTTCTTCCAACCCTAGTTTCTCCTATACAGAGTATGGCAATATATTAACACTAATCCCTAAGTCTAATAGAGCCCAGTTTATGAGGGTATTTCTCACAATATGGTGACCTTGAATCTTTGTATTTCACTAGCAGATGGTTTGATAGGTAAGACCTCACACTAGCTGCCAGAAGGCTCTCTTGGGCATATTGGTGGTCTTCTTTTTGGTACATAAATCCTTAAGAAATTTAGCATAGGCTGGGACCTGTTGGATCATATCCAGTAAGGGGATATTCAATTTAACTTGCTTAAGGACCTCCAAAATCTTATCGAATTGGGCTAAATTTTAGTTGGGCTTAAGTCTATTTGAGAATGGTGCTACAACCCTAATTTTTGTTTATCTCCTTTTAGCATGGGCTCAGCTGATGGGTTAGGCATTACATCAGACTATGATGCCTCAAGTGTTTTGGACTGATCTAGCTCAATAAGTTATTCAAGTGGTGGG
Organism: Calamus simplicifolius; assembly: GCA_900491605.1. Classification (NCBI taxonomy): domain Eukaryota; kingdom Viridiplantae; phylum Streptophyta; class Magnoliopsida; order Arecales; family Arecaceae; genus Calamus; species Calamus simplicifolius. The sequence continues at coordinate 1,634,487 of UESW01003983.1, read as the reverse complement.
TTTTCTAATTCTTCTTCTTCATATGTATCCACCTGATTATCTATTTATTTTTTAGATATTAATGTATGAATGATACTTAGTTGGTTAATCTGGGCTCCTTATTTTGAACCTTGAATGTTTAGGTTCCTAGGGTTAGCTTCGGGTTGACTCGGTAGCTTATCCCGTTCTCTTTCACTTATGATTGTGGCTAACTGACATATCTGCATTTCCAAATGAGCTATGGCCTGGGTATTGGTGGATAGCTGTTATCCTTTATTTTATATGAAGTTATTCAGGGTGGCATTGGTGCTATTTATCATGGCATTGGTATCAGCTTGGGATTTAACTAGGGTTTCAGAGCTTTATCTAGGGAATTATACCTCTTTTCATTCTCATTGACTAGTGAGTTGTTTTCTATAGAATTGAGCCTTGGGTTAGGTTGGTTAAAGTTGGGACCATCTGTACTAGGACCTTGTGACCAAGCAAAGTTTGGATGGTTCCTCCACCCTGGGTTGTAGGTTGGTGCATAGGGATTGTTGGTTATTCTTTGATAGGTTGCATTCACCTATGCACAACTATTTTTAGTTTGGGTCATGAAGTGGGGGCACTCTTCTACTATATGTCTTAGCTCATTACATCTAGTGTAGATAAGTGCAAATACTTAGTTTACATGATTTATCGAGACCTGTCCCTTGAGTTCCAAGGCTTCTATCCTATGAATTAGAGATGTCATCTTAGCTTCTTCAGCTATAGATGGAGAGAATTGGTGCATACCACCTCTTGATGTGGGCTCAAATTTCTTAGTTTCCTCCTATTGTAGGCTCTTTTCTGCTAAATCCTCTAAAAATTGTCGAGCTTCATTGGGTGGTTTCTGCATAAAGTCATCTTAACACATCGACTCGAGCATGGTTCTAGAGTTTAGGGTTAGACCTTCATAAAAGGTTTGGCATAACCTCCAAGTCTCTATCCCATGGTGTGTACATTGGCTTAATAGGTTCTTAAATCCATCTAAACACTTCCAGAAAGGCTCTCCCCCTAATTGATCAAATTGGGTGAATTCATTTCTTATCTTGGCTATTTTATGATGTAGAAAGAATTTCTCAAGAATGCTTTAACAAAACCTTCCCAAGCTGAGATTGATTGAGTAGGTAAACTATACAACCACTTTTTGGCATTTTCTTAAAGGCAAAGTTAATTAACCTATGTTTCACATGATGTTCTGAGAGTTCATGCATCCAGTTTCACAGGATGTTCTGAGAGTTCATGCATCCTCGTACTTCCTCAAATTCTCTAATAAAAATGTAGGCATTCTCAATTCTTATGAATTTAGGAAGCATGTTGATAATCTAAGGCTTAATCTCAAAGCTGGCAGCATTTGTTTGGGGTAGTCAAATGCACGATGGTTGGGCAGATCCAATTGGGTAGCAGTATTCTCTTAGGCTAAGGGAATGTCCTAATTCCTTCATAGTTACTTTTTCTTGGTCAAGAGTAGGGTTTAGAACTATCCTTACTAATCGACTAGACTTCCTTTTCCAAGTTGTAATTTGAAATATTTTTTTATATTATGTAGAGAGAGAGAAGAGAAGAAGAGGGAAGAAAGAGAGAGAAGAAGTCTATAGATGAGAACCTAAGGAATCATAGATCTAGAGACGATAGAGAAGAGTGTCTTAATTAGGTTAAAGTTTCTAATAGAAAAAAACTAATTGTCAAGCACTGGACTCTCTACCCTAGGTTTACCTTATATCTAGATAGCTCCTAACTGCCAAGGTTACCTTTGAATCTTCAAAGTCAGATACTAACTAGCAACTGGCCAAGTAAAGGTAAGGTCAGTAGGGGTCCCCCGTTGCTTTTCTCAGACACCAAATTATTTGGCCAGGTTAGACAACAGAACCAATTAAAGAACCACTTTACTTTAACATTGCATTATCCTTGAACCCCTTTCCCAGATACCAGTGAACTAGTTAATATTGAGCTAGTCCAACTCTCAAGGTCCCTTGTCCTAGTGAACTCGAAAGTCCTTGGGGGCCACTCTCTAGTTAATTTTAAATTATCGGCTTAGGGTTATGCGTCATGCAGGGTGGTGGTTTGTGGGCGAAGAAAAGATGATGAAATCTACACCTTATATTATTTAGGAGTTGTGCCCTTAAAGTATTGTGTGGAAATGCAATGCAAGTCAAACAAAGTATCTAAACAAGTTAGAAAGTTTTTTTGTTAAATTAATTATATTTTATGGAAAGTGCCTTAGAGTTTTCTTTTAGGTATTTTAAAGTAAGTTAATTAAAAAAAAAGTTGATTAGGTTACAAGTGAATTTATGATAAGAAAAAAAGTAATTTTTTTATGTTAAAAAATATAAAAATCTAATAATTAAGGTAACTAAAAAAGTAGTAAATTAAAGAGACCAATAACTATACAAAAAAATACTCTTTTTTTATATAGAAGCATGAATAATAATGAAACAATAAGAGAGACTAAAAGATCAAAAATAAGAATAAAAATAAGAGAAAAATTACAAAAAAAATTTTCTTTTATTATTTTTTTTCTCATGAACTAATCATGCCTGGATCCCCAGCAATGGTGCTAAAATTTTATAGCTATTATTGGTGGTCAAAAATAAAATCGACTCAGTATTATAGCTAATGGTGAATCGGGATCGTATTTTTAGGGACCAAGTGCAATTATTTCATGAAAAAAAAGAGAAAATTATCTGTAGAGGATTATATTAATAATAGTGGTTATTAAAAGATAACAACTAATTTTCAACTCAACTCAACTCATCTAAGCCTTTTTCTATACATGAATCTACTTCCTTTACTCTGTTCTATTCAGGACCAAGTCGATATTTAAATTACAAATAGTTATATATTTTTAAATTATTTTTGCTCGTGTTAGTTTAGTTCTACCTCTATCTTTACCATGAATTGTTAAAAGATCACTCTTTCTAAGTAGAGCATCTAAAGGTCTACGTTGTATATGTCCAAACCACCGTAATCAATTTTCTCTTATTTTATCTTTAATTGGGGTTATTCCAATCATTTCTCTTATATATTTATTTCTAATTCTATCTTTTAAAGTTTTACCACATATCCATCTTAACATATGCATTTCTGTTACACTAAATTTATTCACATGTTGTTTCAATATTGCCCAACACTCTGTTCCATATAGCATAGCTGGCCTAATAGCAGTTTTATAGAATTTTTCTTTTAATTTTAATGGGATGTGCCCCATGAAGCACTCCTCCACTTAATCCATTCTACTTTAACTCTATGATTCACATATTCACCTATTTCACCTTTTTGCTAGATAATTGATCCCAAATACCTAAATTTTGTACTCCTTGATATCTCTTGGCTTGCAATCTTCACTGTTTTTTTATTTGTATTTCTGCTCCCACTAAAATTATATTTCATGTATTTAGTTTTACTCCTACTAATCTTAAAACCTTTAGATTTTAAAGCCTCTCTCCAAATCTTTGGCTTAGCATTTACTCCAGATTTAGTTTCATTAATCAACACTATATCATCTGCAAATAACATATACCATGGGATATCATTTCAAATATGTTTGGTTAATTCATCCATAACTAATACAAAAAGATACGGACTTAAGGCAGATCCTTGATGTAAACCTACAGTAATTGAAAACTCACTAGTTTCTCCTATTATTATTTTAACAATAGTTATTGCTCTATCATGCATATCTTTTATCAATTTTATGTACCTTTTGGTAATTCTTTTTTTTAAAACCCATCATATTATTTCTCTAAGTACTCTATCATATGCTTTCTCTAAATCAATAATGACCATATGAAGGTCTTTTTTCTTTTCTCTATATCTCTCCATCAATCTTCTTGATAAATAAATAGCTTCCATGGTCGATCTTTCAAATAAATCCAAATTGACTATTTGACACCAAAGTTTTAACTCTTAATTGATTTTTAATTACTCTCTCCTATAATTTCATTGTATGACGCATTAGCTTAATCCTTCTATAATTTACATAGTTTTGAATATCTCCTTTATTTTTATATATGGGTATTAATATGCTTCTCCTCCAATCATCCGGCATTCTTTTAGTTGCTACAATCCTATTAAATAAATTGGCTAACCACATGACTCCAATTTTTTCTAAGCCTTTCCAAACCTTAATAGGTATCGCATCTGGTCCTAATGCTTTTGCATTTTTATTTTACTCAAAGTCTTTTTGACCTCAAGCATGCTAAATCTACAAAAAAAATTATGCTCATTTGTTACTTCTAGGTTATCACATCCTTCTACCCTTAAATTTATCAAAGTATTTTTATTTAATAATTTTTAAAATAACTTTTCTATCATTCTTTTATCTCTTCTTCTTTTACTAAGAATCTTTCATCTTCATCCTTAATATATTTAATATAGTCAAGATCTTTTATTTTATTTTCTCTTAGTTTTTTTAATTTATATTAGTCTTTTTACCTTCTTTCGTATCTAGTCTATTATATAAATCATCATAGGCTTTAAGTTTGGCATTACTTACCATTTTTTTAGCTTCTTTCTTTGCATCCCTATACTTTTTAAGACTTTCTTTATCCCTAGCCTCTTGCCAAATTTTATAGTTTATCCTTTTAAGCTTGATGGCAACTTGAACTTTCTTGTTCTACTACCAAGTTTTTTTTCTACTAGTCCTACTCCTTTTGATTCTTCTAGAACTTCTTTTGCTATATTTTTTTATACATTTAGTTGCTTTTTCTCATATTAAGTTGGGATCACTATCTATATTCATAGTCATTACTCTTACTAACTTTTCTTATATAATTCTTGTTTTTTTTTTCTTTTAAATTCTACCATTTAATTTTTGAATTAATAGTTTTATGTTTTACTCTAGATTTTATTTTTATCCATATCTCTGCTAACATTATACTATGTTATGAAGTTAAACTTACTCCTGGAATAACTTTACAGTTTTTGCATATTATTTTATCTATCTTTCTAGTTAAAAAAGTCTATTTGACTCTTATTAGATCCACTTTTAAATGTTATTAAATGTCCATCGTTCTTTTTTAAATAAATGTTTACTATTGTTAAATCATACGTCACTGCAAAATATAATAAGCTCACACTGACTTCATTTCTATCTCCAAATTCATATCCTTCATGTACCATTTTATATCCATTCCTTTGTTTACCTACATGTCCATTAAAATCCCTTTCCAAATATATATTTCTTCTTGTGGTATTTCTTACATTACTGCATCTATATCTTCCTAAAATTGTATCTTAGTTTGTTGGTCTAATCCTACATGTGATGCATATGCACTAATTATATTTAATATATTATTCTCAATTATAAGTTTTAGTAATATATTTTGATCTTCTTTTAGTTACTTTAACAAATATTCCTTAAAATTCTTGTCTACAATTATTGCTACTCTATTTTTATTTTTATATTTTTTAGTGTAATATAATTAAGTCTCTTGTAAGCATATTATATTTACTTTTCTCCTAATCATAGTGTCTACTATCTCCATAGTTTTTTACCTATTAGTGTTCCTATGTTCTATGTTGCTACTCTAAGCTGACTATCATGAACTAACTTCTTTATCCATACTCGTTCGTAGTGCAGAAATCATTGCTCACTTATCACTTCACTCGGGCACCAATGCAGCACCCCTTGCCCATTTTTCGAAATATTCGAAGGCAGATATAATGCATCTCTTTACAGGAATGTTTTATCCCTTTGCATAGTTTGATTTATCATATTCATATTTTAAAGGTTCTGATGGAGTTTTACGTTAGCTGTTAGCTATCTAACGCAACCCTCCTCCTTTACCCGGGCTTGGGATCAGCCTGGGTAGAGTTTAAAAGATAATTAATAATTAATTAATAAAATTAAAATAGTAGGAAAAGCAATTCAGGAATCCAAATGCACGATGCAAATAGGTTTTATCTTCTTTTCTTTATGTTGCACTAGCAATAATTTTTTCAAATTGAATGTTAGAATAATTTATCTTTTGTCAAGCACAGACCGTATCAGGAGATCATGGCACATTCACTTAGAGTATAAACTATCTAATTATTATAAAGTTAGAGATCTAAACTATCATACTACGGTCTACCTTTCTTAGGCATGTACCATATCCTAAGATCATAGCACGTCGATAGAGGGTGTAGGCCGTGTATGCCAAATTAAAACCTTGATCAGAAAAATAACTCAAAAGATATATGAAAGAAGAGCATGATTTTTATTGCATAGAAATTAAGAACAAAAAGAAAGATAGAATCTAGTTACATGCTTTATCATCATCCAAAGTTGAAGGAATCTAGTCGAGCATTGCTGCTGCCAGCATCTCCTCTATAATTTTTCTCTTTCAGGCCTAAATACAATGATCTAAATAAAAGAAAAATAAAAAGAACTTTATAGAAAAACTCCTCTCCCTCATACTACTACCTGAAGTCCTTTTATAGAGCTCATTCAGAGCTTCCTCCCAATCAAAGTTAGAGTCAATCGAGCTCAAGATCGTTCAAATATTGTGAGAAAATTCCTCAGCCATCTATTCTACATCACATGCCTTAGTTTGTGCCGAGAATCATGTGAAATCATCTCTTTCTTCCTTTTTGGGCAAACAAAGTCCAATTGAGTGTCATCTGCATCATTAGACTCTCCAAAATTGAGCTCTTTCCATATTAGGCTCCTTTTCTAAAGAATATCAATAAAAATATCAATTCTTAATAAATTTAAAGCAATTAATATATATTTAATAGTTAAATTGGGATAATTAATAGACTTATCAATTCCCCTTCCCCTTGCCCCCCTTGCTCGATTCCCCCCTCCCGAGCCATCGTTGGCCCCTCCCCTGCGGCCGATCCTCCCCCCTTTTTCTTGATTCCCTTGGGCCACCGTTGCCCCCATTCTGGCCGCTATTGCAGCTGGTAGAGGTAAGAGGTATCGTGTGCATTCAAAATAATTTTTCATTCCATTTTTGATATGAATTTTGTAACATTATCTTTGTTATTTTGTATTATTTATATGTAATCTTATTATTATTTATTAATTATATGAGTTAATTTTTTTATTAATATGTTGTATATGTTGAAAAATGTTGAAATTTTTTAGCAATCAGTAGTTAGCATTCATTTTACTCAAATAAATTGTATGCAGTGCACTAGAAACACTACAAGAGATTTTAAATATTGCGACGCCCAAATGCATCGCAATTGCGTCGCTAAACATGATATTGCGACGCAATTGCGATGCAATAAGGGCGTCGCTCAACTGTCCGTCGCAATACCCTTTCGTCGCAATTGCATCGTAATATTGCGACTCTCTGCGACGCTCTTGCGATGCCACATTGCGACGCATGCAAATGCATCGCTAAATTTAAAAATAAATTTAGTTAGAAAAAAAATTATTATTAAATATTGCGACGTACTAAATTGCGTCACAATATTAAAATAAAATTTTTTTTAAAAAAATTATTATTAAATATTGTGATGCACTAAATTACGTCGCAATATTTAAATAAATTTTTAAAAAAAATTATATTAAATATTGTGACGCAATAATTTGCGTCGCAATATTTAAAATTAATATTTTAAAAAAATTATTATTAAATATTGCGACGCACTAAATTGCGTCGCAATATTTAAAATAAATTTTTTAAAAAAAATTGTTATTAAATATTGCGACGCAATAATTTGCGTCGCAATATTTAAAATTAATATTTTTAAAAAAATTATTTTAAATATTACGACGCACTAAATTGGGTATTCAATTTCGCTAAATCTAAATATTGATACAAACATTTTTCACTCAATCCAAACAATAATATATTTCAAAAAATAGTTTATATATTAAAATTTTGAAGTTTTTACAACATAAAAAAGGAAAAAAAAATACATCAAGAATCTGAATGATCACGTGGAGGCTGTGGAGGCTGTGGAGGATGAAGACTCTGCGACAAGCGTCTAACCATATCCCGCAATAATGCATCTCATCTCGCATGTCTGCAACCTCCTGATCCCGGCCTCGCATACGATCCTCAAAATCCTGCTCGACCTCCTGCCGAACCTCCTCTGCAATAGATCTGCGAAGCTCCTGTAAACGCTCAGGAGGAAGATCAGCAGGAACTCGCAAGCTGGAGGCCTGATGGGGAAAAAATGTAGAAGCTCTAGTGCCCATACCATAGACCCTGCGGTCTCGTGGCTGGGCACCAACAGCCTCTAAAAACACACGTCGACTCTCCTCTGCTGAGAGTTCGATGGGCGTCTCTCCATCAGTAGAGTCGACCTGCGATGCCTGGGAGCGAAGCTCCTCGACTCGTGTCTTGAAATAAGAAATCAACAATAAATGAGTTAATAAATTTCTTGAAATAAAATTTTAGAAATTAAACAGATACTACATAAATCTAATTTCTTACCGCAACCTCCCGTGATCGCGTGTCGACCCAGGACCCGTCCCTCCTGGTGTGTGTCGCCCTAAATAGACGAAACTCACCAGGATCTCCGCCCTCCTTCTCAGTCTATAACAATAAAAAAATTGATATTAATACAAATATTTGTAAATAACTAAAATAGTAATTAAAATATTTATGTTTCTTACCATACGCCGTCTGTGCTCCTGAATCGAAATGGAGCCCGAAGTATGACGGGAGAGACCCATGCCTGGACCGCCCTTCTCAGATCGGCGGTTCGTGCTGGCTGATGCGGACCTCCTGCGCCAGCCATCGGACTCCCAGGCCTGCTGCCACTCGTGCCAAATACCCTCTGGCATGTGCGCAGGATGCTGACCCGACGACCTCCAACGATGAAGCATGTCGGAGTATCGGCGTCGCGTAGAGCCTCCCATGCTGCCCTAATGGCATCATGGGTGGTAGGATCCCATGTAAACTTTTTCTGCATTAAAATAAACAGTTAGTTTCTAAATTTATTAACTTTAAAGAATTATATATCACTGATAAATTGTATTTAATAAGTTTACCTGAAACTCAGAAAAATAAAACTCCCTCGTGGCTGGCGATACGTGGCGCCAATCGTAGCCAGTGGGATCTGCACGCCTCTGAAAAACGGCGCTGATGTGGCTGGAGACATGATGCTACTCAATGAATCTGTTAAAAAAATGCAAGTTTATAAGTAAATGACTTAAAAATAAATAAAATATTTTTAATTAGTATACTTACATCCCCTGAGCATCAAGTCTAAGTACAGTGCGGTCGCCGATCGCGGAAGAACTCTCGGAGGTCTGTGCCGATCGGGTGGATGGTAATACTGGTGCAGAGATCGAAGGCTGCGCCTCTGCTGGAGATCCAAACTCTCCATCTCCGACGCTCATGTGATCTGATCTCGCAGGATCCAAACTACGTCTCTGCTCACCCAAACTATCATCGGTAGATCTACCTCTGCCCCTCATACTGAAAATACTAAAGATTCACACAATTAAATTACGATTAATGATTGACTATGTAAGAATTTAACACTTATAAAAAAAAGTTAAATTTTAAAAAACCTTTATGTTTAATCGGTATCATTTGTTTCGTGAAATGTTGGTTCAACATCCGATGCCGTATCGGATTGCGAATCAGTTTCATTATCATCGGAAGGAAACCGAACTTTTGCATCCGCAATTTGTTGGACATCACCACTTGGATCTCTAAGTGATGTTTCAGGAGCCCTTGTGTCATCCTCAATTGCATGCATTTCCATCTCATCCTCTTGAAATGCAGGGCACTCGGTTGATTGACTTGATGAACTCTCCTCTAATACGATTGTTGAACGGGGGACGATTTTAGAAACGGCCACCAATCTCGCTTGTCGTTGCGCAAACTTGGATATCCGCAGTAAAATACTTGCTGAGCTTAGGATGCAAGGATGAATGGGTCATATTTCTGTAATCTTCGTCGATGGTTCACTTCAACCAAATTATAGTCGTTATGAACCCTTTTGCCCACAGGAACTATCGGATCGAACCAATCACAACGAAACAATACGGTTCGTTTCATAGGCCAACCGGGATATTCAACTTCAACCACCTCTACTAACTTTCCATAATAATCCTGCATATTTGCTCCAACACTTTCTCCTTTTACACACACGCCCCAGTTCTGCGTGCCTCTTGAAGCTGCTAATCGTTCAATCTGAAATTTGTACCCATTTACAAAATAGCCAGTAGAGGTTGTTACGGTCTTCAATGGCCATTGCGATAGACATTTAATAAAAATATTATCGGTTGTCGATCATGGCCCGTTGACCTATAAATTAATAAGCTATTGACATCCAATTCAAAAATAATAGTCATTATCGAAATTAATTGAGTGATACTACTCACAAATTCATAAAACCAGTAAGCAAACTCTGTTTCTAATTTCTGCCCATTGCAACTTGACTGATGTCGGGATTCATCTGTCGTTGTCTATCACAGAACATCCTTATGGGATGAAAAGGATGAAAACTACTGTTAGAAATTAAATATTATGGTATATTATTATATAAATTTAAATTTTCAATTTAGCATTGAAGTATACACTTACTCATATAAGGATCGACTTCTCGACAGTTCATTAGGATGTAATAATGTGCTGCATTATACTCCATATCGCTAAGATTTCTTGACTTCTGCCACCAAATGAACGGCCGATAGCTTTAAAAATTGATATTTCTACCGTCATTAGCTTCTGCTTCGTCCACACATACCCAAATTTTTTTTAGGTAAATAAGGACCCTACCATGCAAGGGCGAGCCACGGCTACGATCCTTGGGGTGCTAGCAAGGACCGATGCATAGGTTAATGGCTAAAGAGAGGGCTTGAGTTTGTGTCGGGCCATAAGGCGGTGCGTTTAGTCATTAGACTTCACAAGAATTCAAGTGTCTTAAATAATTCTACCTTCACTCCATGTCTACAAGGTAAGGCCCTATCCCATTCAAGATATTTTTTGTGATATGTTATTCTGCTATTAATTATCATCGATTGGGAACATTGAAATTTCGGCAGCATTTCCCCATATGTTCTCCTACATGTGTGGTATATAAGCCACACTAGGAGAACGTATGAGCAAATGCAAACCGAAATCTCACCCCACGATGATTACTAGCAGACTAACATGTCACAAGAATATTCCCAACTGTCCATCAGGACAATTTGAGAATTTGCAAGACTAAGGCTTACAAATTCTCAAACGGGTCTAAAGGTTAATTAAAGTGCTGTGATTATGGAAGTCCGAAGACAATCGAACTTATGCTTGTTATTCTTAACTTCTTGTGAATTATACATGTAATCACTAACTTTTCTAAGATTATTGTGTCAAATACAAATGTTTGCGAATACTAAAATGTAAATCATTGAAACTAGTAATTTGTTGCTGGAAATTAAATAATATTACAACAAAACATTTTTTTTAACATTTCAAAATGTAATCCATCATTCAGTTTGCATCTAAATGATCAAGACATAACAAATGTAAATAAGTATAAATGCACAAATATTGTCTTCTCCGCGGCCGCGCTGCCATGGCCGGACAAGAAATAAGGGGGGGCTAGGAGGGGGTTCCCCCTGTTAAGGAAATTAATTTTTTTTTTTTTTGGTCACTGTGGCCTGGCCACCGTGGCTAGGCCACTGCCGGCCACGGCAGCGGCCGTGGCCAGACAAGATAAGAAAGGGAGGGGGGGGGGGTTTCCCCCCTCCCCCCCCCTATTAAGGAAAATATGTTTTTTTTTTTGTCACAGTGGCCTGGCCACCGTGGCCAGGCCACTGCCGGCCACGGCAGTGGCCGGACAAGAAAAGAAAGGGGGGGGTCTCCCCCCTCCCCCCCCCCCCCCCCCCCCCCCCCCCCGTTAAGGAAATGATTTTTTTTTTTTTGTCACAGTGGCCTGGCCACCGTGGCCAGGCCACTGCCGGCCACCGTGGCCAGGCCACTGCCGGCCACGGCAGCGGCCGTGGCCAGACACGAAAAGAAAGGGGGGGGGAGGGGGGTGGGGTTTCCCCCCTCACCCCTGTTAAGGAAAATTTTTTTTTTTGTTTTTGTCACAGTGGCCTGGCCACCGTGGCCAGGCCACTGCCGGCCACGGCAGCGGCCGTGGCCGGACAAGAAAAGAAAGGGGGGGCGGGGGGTTTCCCCCCTCCCCCCTGTTAAGGAAATATTTTTTTTTTTTTGTTTTTGTCACAGTGGCCTGGCCACCGTGGCCAGGCCACTGCCGGCCATGGCAGCGGCCGTGGCCGGACAAGAAAAGAAAGGGTGGGTGGGGGGTTTCCCCCGTCCCCCCTGTTAAGGAAATTTTTTTTTTTTGTCACAGTGGCTGGCCACCGTGGCCAGGCCACTGCCGGCCACGGCAGTGGCCGTGGCCGGACAAGAAAAGAAAGGGGGGGGTTTCCCCCTCCCCCCTGTTAAAAAAAAAAAAAAAAATTATTACAGTGGCCTGGCCACCGTGGCCAGGCCACTGCGGCCACGGCAGCGGCCGTGGCCGCCTTGTCCGGCCGCGGCCACGGCCGTGGCCGGACAAGAAAAAACAAGGGGGGGGCGGGGTTTCCTCCCCTCCCCCCTGATAAAAAAAAATTTTTTTTTTTTGATTACAGTGGCCTGGCCACCGTGGCCAGGCCACTGCGGCCATGGCAGCGGCCGTGGCCGCCTTGTCCGGCCGCGGCCACGGCCGTGGCCGGACAAGAAAAAACAAGGGGGGGTTTCCTCCCCTCCCCCCTGTTAAAAAAAAAAAATTTTTTTTTTTTGATTACAGTGGCCTGGCCACCGTGGCCTGGCCACTGCCGGCCACGGCAGCGGCCGTGGCCGGAGAAGACGGCCACGGACCTGCCGTGGCCGGAGAAGACGGCAGCAGGGAAATAAAAAAAACAGAAAAAAAATTTTTTTTTTTTGATTTTTGGGGCTAACCTTGGTTGAGATTCGCCTTGGCCGGGTAGCCGGAGTCGGAGGAGATGCTCGGGGGGGCTGGGAGTCGGAGGAGATCGCCGGAGTTTTGAGCTTTATCACGGCGGCGGCTAGGTCAGACGGGAAGGAGGAAAGAAGAAAGGGGCCGCTTAAATATAGGTTCTTAGCGACGCCAAAAATGCGTCGCAAATTCCATCGCAATTTTTTTTTTTTTTGGTCTTAGCGACGCACGTGGGCGTCGCTAATCCATCGTTAATAAATGTAAAAAATACTTTTCTGAAAACATAGCGACGCCAATAAATGCGTCGCTAAAGCGTCGCTAAATTGGCGCCATCATCTGGCGGGAAAATAATTTTATTTTCTAATAATTGCATCGCTAAGGCGTCGCAATATTTTTTTAATAATTTAAATTGATTAATATAAAAAGTTATTACATATATTGCGACGCAAGCAGTGCATCGTAATTATTTTTAAATATTTTTAAATGAAAATATTTAAATTTATTATAATAATTGCGATGATAAATTGCGTTGCAATTATTTTTTAATATTTTAATCAGCTATATGTATTCTAATAATATTGCGATGCATATATTTGTCGCAATATTTGTTTATATTTTTTAAACTGTGTCGCTAAGGCATCGCAAGCTATTGTTAATATTTATAAATGATTATATTTATAATTAATGTTAATAATTACGACGATAAGTGGCATCGCAATTTATTTTATAAAATTTTTAATTACATAAATTTATTTAAAAAACATTGCGACGATCGGCGACGATCCGATGGTTGCGATCGATCCAAGCCCTGAACCCGATCAGCGACGACCGATCGCGGACCGCGGCAATCGGTCCGATCGGCAAAGATCCGACGGTTGCGATCGATCCAAGCCCTGATCCCGATCAGCCACAACCTATCTCGGACATTTGCAATCCGTCCGAGATCGGCGACGATCCGACGGTTGCGATCAATCCAAGCCGTGATCCCGATCGGCCACAACCTATCTCGGACCGTTGCAATCCGTCCGAGATTTGCGACAATCCGATGGTGCGATCGATCCAGCCGTGATCCCGATCGGCCACAACCTAACTCGGACCGTTGCAATCCGTCCGAGATCTGCGACGATCCGACGGTTGCGATCGATCCAAGCCGTGATCCCGATCGGCGACGACCGATCGCGGACCGCGGCAATCGGTCCGATCGGCAAAGATCCGACGGTTGCGATCGATCCAAGCCCTAATAAACGATCGGCCACGACCTATCTCAGACAGTTGCAATCCGTCCGAGATCGGCGATGACCCGACGGTTTGCGATCGATCCAAGCCCTGATCCCGATCGGCGACGATCGATCGCGGACTGCGGCAATCGATCCGATCGGCAAAGATCCGACGGTTGCGATCGATCCAAGCCGTGATCCCGATCGGCCACAACCTATCTCGGACCGTTGCAATCCATCCGAGATCGGCGACGATCCAACGGTTGCGATCGATCCAAGCCCTGATCCCGATCGGCGACGACCGATCGTGGACCGCGGCAATCGGTCCGATCGGCAAAGATCCGACGGTTGCGATCGATCCAAGCCGTGATCCCGATCGGCCACAACCTATCTCGGACATTTGCAATCCGTCCAAGATCGGCGACGATCCAACGGTTGCGATCGATCCAAGCCGTGATCCCGATCGGCCACAACCTATCTCGGACCGTTGCAATCCGTCCGAGATCTGCGACGATCCGACGGTTGCGATCGATCCAAGCCATGATCCCGATCGGCCACAACCTATCTCGGACCGTTGCAATCCATCCGAGATCGGCGACGATCCGACGGTTGCAATCGATCCAAGCCCTAATAAACGATCGGCCACGACCTATCTCAGACAGTTGCAATCCGTCCGAGATCGGCGACGACCCGACGGTTGTGATCGATCCAAGCCCTGATTCCGATCGGCGACGACCGATCGCGGACCGCGGCAATCGGTCCGATCGGCAAAGATACGGTTGCAATCGATCGAAGCCGTGATCCCGATCGGCCACAACCTATCTCGGACCGTTGCAATCCGTCCGAGATCGGCGATGATCCGACGGTTGCGATCGATCCAAGCCCTGATCCCGATCGGCGACGACCGATCGCGGACCGCGGCAATCGGTCCGATCGGCAAAGATCCGACGGTTGCGATCGATCCAAGCCGTGATCCCGATCGGCCACAACCTATCTCAGACATTTGCAATCCGTCCGAGATCGGCGACGATCCAACGGTTCTGATCGATCCAAGCCGTGATCCCGATCGGCCATAACCTATCTCGGACCGTTGCAATCCGTCCGAGATCTGCGATGATCCGACGGTTGCGATCGATCCAAGTCGTGATCCCGATCGGCCACAACCTATCTCGAACCGTTGCAATCCGTCCGAGATCGGCGACGATCTGACGGTTGCGATCGATCCAAGCCCTAATAAACGATCGGCGACGATCGATCGCGGACCGCGGCAATCGGTCCGATCGGCAAAGATCCGACGGTTGCGATAGATCCAAGCCCTAATAGACGATCGGCCACGACCTATCTCGGACAGTTGCAATCCGTCCGAGATCGGCACCGATCGCTATTTAACATAATTAATTTTTTTAAATATATAACGACGCAAAGGGTTGCATCGTATTTTTTTAATATGATAATTATAATATCTAAAAAATTAACTTTAATTCTAATAATTACGATGCAACAAGTACATCGCTATATTAAAACATAATTTCCTAATTAATATTTTTGCTTATTACATCGCTAATGCATCGCTATTTAACATAATTAATTTTTAAAAACATTGCAACTCACTGTGTTACGTCGTAATTATTTTTTCTCATATTTAAAATTATAAAATTTAATTTTATTTAAAATAATTGCGATGCAGATATTGCATCACTAAATTAAAAATAATTTTAATTTATTTTTTGGTTTATTGCGTCACTAATGCGTCGCAAAATTAATTTTAATTTTAATTTATTTAATTTTTTCCAAAATATTGCGACGCAATGGGTGGCGTCGCAATATTTTTTAAAATATTAATATTGTAAAAAATATAATTCCATTTAAATTATTTATGACGCAATTGTTGCGTCGCTAAATTAAAAATATTTTTTCTATTTTCCAATTTTATTGCGTCGCTAAGGCGTCGCTATTTAAGATATTTAATTTTTTCAAAAACATTGCGATGCACTGTTATGCGTCGTAATATTTTGTAAACTATTTGTACTGTAAACAATATAATTTTATTTAAATTATTTGCGATGCATTTATTGCGTCGCTAAATTAAAAATAATTTTTCTTATTTTCTAATTTATTGCGTCGCTAATGCGTCGCTATTTAATATATTTAATTCTTTTAAAAACATTGCGACGCACTTGTAGGCGTCGCAATGTTTTTTTTCGATAATTAGATTTATAAAATTTAATTTCATTTCAATTATTTGCGACGCAATTGGTGCGTCGCTAAATAAAAAATAATTTTTCTAATTATCTATTTTATTGCATCGCTAGTGCGTCGCTATTTAAAATATTTAATTCTATTAAAAACATTGTGACGCAATTATTGCGTCGCAATATTTTTATTGATATTTATATTTAATAAAAAATTAATTTAAAAATATTGCGACGCAATATTTGCGTCGCAATATTAAAAATTTAATTTTTTTTTATGGTTTATTGAGTCGCTAATGGGTCGTTAATGCGTCGTAATATTTTGTTGTCACAATGGCGTCGCAAAGAGGTCGCAATTTAGCGACGCAATTATGCGTCGCTAAATTTGCGTCGCTATTTCAGTATTTTCTTGTAGTGAAATGACATACCAGTTCATCATTATATAGCAACAGTACTGTTTAAAAAATTATGTGATTTGCTGCTCAAGTTATTTTTTACTTATGTTGATGAATTATTATATGATAATTAAATATTAATATCATTATTGTTGATCCAATATTTTAATTTAAATATATTTTTTAGGTCACATAGAATTATTTAAACATGAATGTTGATCGCTCGTGGATGTATCAAAGGGTTAAGGATAATTTTCTTAATCCTAAATTTCTAAATAAATTAGAGAAATTTATTGCATTTGCATGTAGTCAACTAGAGTGGATGGATGGGCCTAGAACTAGATGTCCATGTAATATAAAAAAGTATCAAAATAAAGCTTATAGGGATGTTGAAATAGTTAAAATTCATATTTGTAAAAAGGATTTTCTATCAGGTTACTACAACTAGTACTGTCATGAAAAAACTAAGGTTAGGGGAGAATCAAGCAATCAAGGGCAGATACAGTTTATGAAATAGTAGAGAATTACAATGTGGCATCAGAAAATTATTACATGATAGCTAAGAATTATAATCAATATGACAACTTAAATCAATATGAAGAATGGTGATGGATGTAGACGGTCCGGACTTAAATCTTGGCCACTTTTATGAAGAATCAAATCAGAAAAGCCAACAATTCTATAACATGCTAGGTGCTGCAAATGAATAATTATGGCCTGGGTGTGAAAATCATTCCGTAATAGCTCAGTTGTTGAATATTAAGGCTGAACATCATTTATTTGAAGCGGTATTTGATTCAATTATCGAATTAATGAAGGAAGTACTACCATATGATAATATTATCAGTGATACATTTTATAAAATAAAAAAGTTATTGCATGGACTTGGTTTACCTATTCAGAAGATTGACTACTACAAGAATAACTGCATGCTTTATTAGGGTGTAGATGCAGATTTGGAGTTTTGTAAAGTGTGTGATGAACCCCGATTTATGAAAATGAGAAGTTCAACTAGGATGAGGCCTATGGCTTTTAAAAAAACGCATTACTTTCCACTGATACCACAATTACAAAGAATGTATCAATCAGAGGTTACAGCTGCAGATATGAGATAGCATGCAAAACATCAAGAAAAAGAGGGTATTATGTGCCATTCGTTAGAATCTATAGAATGAAGAATTTTAATGATATGCATGCTAATTTTTCATTTGAAAAAAGAAATGTGAGGCTTGCTCTATGCATATGTAGATTTCAACCTTTTGGGCAATTTGGACAGCAAAACTCCTGCTGACCAGTAATTGTAATTGTGCTTAATTTACCCTCTGGCTATGCATAAAAGACTCTTCCATGTTTTTAACAATGCTAGTACCAGGGCCATCAAATCCTAAAAATAAGATAGATGTCTTTCTGCAACCCCTAATTTTAGAGCAAAAAGTTTTATGGGCAGAAGGGGTTACGATATATGATATTTCAATGATGCAAAATTTCATTATAAAAGCAGCCCTAATGTGGACAATTAGTGATTTTTTGGCATATGCCATGCTTTCTAAGTGAAGCATTGCTGGCCGTTTAGTTTGCCCTTATTACATGAAGAACTTAAATGCTTTCAGATTGTCTAAAAGTGGTAAGCAATCATGGTTTGATAATCATACAAAGTTTTTACTGTCTAGGCATCCTTATATTAAAAATAGGATAACATTTCTTAAGAACACAATGATTAAAAAAAGATGCATCACCTATTATGAGCATGCAAAAAATATTAGAGTGTATTGAGCAGTTGGGGTTGATGACTGTTTTGGAAGATGATGCAAATGCAGTAAATGGTCGAATATGTAGAGAGCATGATTGAAAGAAAAGAAGTATTTTTTGGGAGTTGTCATACTGGAGCACAAATCCCATTAGACATAACCTTGATGTGATGCATATCAAAAAAATAGTTTGAAAACATATTTTATACGGTGATGAATATTATGGGAAAAATAAAAGACACCATTAAATCAGAAAGGAACTTAATCAGTATTGTCGGCGTCCTGAACTTGCAAGATTAACTATTGATGGTATATATTCGAAGGCTTGCTACACTCTTGATAGAAATTTGAAAGTAGTACTGTATGATTGGTTGAAAGGATTAAAATTTTCTGATGGATATACTTTGAACATAGGTAGGTGTGTGGACATGCATAAATTAAGAGTTTTTGGCATGAAAAGCCATGACTGTCATGTTTTCATGCCCATAGCATTTCGTGAATTACTGCTTGCAAATGTGTGGAAAGCATTAAAAGAGATCAATATATTTTTTAAAGAGCTAATAGCTGGAGTTATTAGAAGTAATGACATGGCAAGACTTGAAGAAGAGATTCCAATTATTTTATACAAATTGAAACAAATTTTTACTCTAATTTAAAATATGCAAAATATAAAAAATTTTAAAATAGAAATATAATTTTAAAATATTAAACAATTTAAAATAAAATAAATATAACAATTTTATACATTTTTAGACATATTTCATAAGGAAAAAAAGAAAAAAATATGTATTTATTAATTTTTCCTACGATTTAATTTATTCTTGCAGGTAAAAATGGTTAAAAAATAATAATTTAAAAAAAGAATCATTAAAAGTTATTATTAGCCAACTTTTTTCTATGATTTTTAGAAAAAATATTGGGAATGATGTTGATAAAAAAATATTTTTTTTGATTTTTTCCTATGATTTTGAGGTTTTTCGTAGGGAAAGGAATCATTAAAAATTATTACTAGCCAACTTTTCCCTATGATTTTCAAACAAATCGTAGGGAAAAGTTAGGTAATAATTTTTTAATAATTTCTTTCTCTACAAGAAACTCCAAAATCATAGGAAAAATTTTTAAAAATATTTTTTTGATTTTTTCCTACGATTTTTTATTTTCGTAGGCAAAAGTTTTTAAAATATAAATTAAAATTTCAAATTCTGATCACTCTTTTCCTATGAAATATAAATTTTTCCTACAAAAAAAAATCGTAGGAAAAGGTCTGCTCTTTGCCTACGATTTTGAAAGTCGTAGGCAAAGGCTTTCCTGACGCACCTTTGCCTACGATGTTTTTCAGCTTTTGCCTACGACAAAAATCGTAGGGAAAGGCTTTCCCTACGATTTTTCTATCTTTTGCTATGAAAAAAATCATAGGCAAAATTCATTTTTCTTGTAGTATAAGTTGTTTTAATTGCATGGAACATTTACCTATTCATTTGATATATGAAACTAGGATTACTGAACTCATTCAATATCGTTGGATGTATCCATTTGAGAGGTAACTAACTTCGTTTACCTATTTTAATTTATTATATTCACTATATTGAGTATCTTATTTTGATTTTAAATTTAAACTTTTAGGTACCTAAAGAAATTAAAAAAATATTCAAAATAAGGCAAGAGTTAAAGGATCAATATGCAATGCATATTTGTTGGAGTCATCAAATTTTGTATTGCACTACTTCGATGAACTTGTCCAAACTAAGAATCAAAAATTTCCATGTAATTTAGATGGTTGTAGATAGCCATTTGAAGTAGATGATGGAAGCATCTCTATTTTCTAGACTATTGGTACGCCATTTGGCCTAGAAAATAGGAGATATCTGTTAAGCAAAGAATTTAAAGCTGCTCATAATTATATTCTGAACCATTCATAGAGTAAGATATTATTTCTTCCATTCACTTTGATAATTTATTTCTTTATATTATTTTCAATTAAGTTGATATAAACTATTATTTATAGAGGACATTTTGTGATATGTGGAGACAACAAGATTCTTACATCAACGATGATGAAATTGGATTAAAACTTTATACAAAGTTTGCATATTGGTTCAACAATCATGTAAGTATTAAATTTACACATTGTTTGTAGGTTAACAAGTACATATCGTATACATACTTATTATGTTATACTGATTTTTCATACTAATAATGCTTTGTCGAATGTTGATAACATTTTCATTAAATCCCTAAAACAATGGCTATTGTCTAGAGTGCATATATATATCGGATATTTTATGAATGGATACATGTTTTAGGTTAATTCATTGGGTTCTTCAAGAACAACTCAAAATTGAAGGGTATGTATGCAAGGTCAAACTATTAGTGCAGATCAGTAAGATTATTATGGAAAGCTAAAGGAGATTATTGAAGTTGAGCATCCTGGTTGGCTTATTAAACACACTGTATTGTTCAACTATGAATTGTTTGATCCAACTTCAAATGTGGAGACTAAATTGCATCAAGATTATAATCTTATTAAAGTAAACCATAGAAGAAGGTTGAACAAATATGAACCATTTATTCTAGCATCTCAACCTGAATAAGTGCACTACTTGACATATCCAAGCCTTGAAACGATAAGCGAGATTGGTGGATTGTTAGTAAAATAAAGCTACGGGCGATAATTTTTATGCCTATAAGCTCATCTACGCAAACACTTGAATCCCCATCTTTCTAAAAAGATGTCATGGTAGCACATGCAATTCAAGATGATTCACTTGATATGGATTCAATACGTAATGATTCAACCGGTGCTTTACTTGAAATTAAGGATGTCAATGTGGTCTCAGATGATAAAGAAGATGAATATCCATCACAATTCGAGACAGAATTAGACGAAGACCCCAAACTTGAGGATATAAATGATAGTTCTATTTATTTATACATGTGATTATATTTAGAAACAAAAATTAATGTTTTATGCTTTTTTGATTATTCAAGTTGATTCATTATAATTCTTTTATATTTATAGTACTATAAGGGGTCATGGTTGATTCATAGTTAGGATGCATTCAGCTAGCATGGGCAACGACGACTCTTCTTCTGATGCAACACATGATGGCTCCTCTAGATAAGAGCAATATATGCATAAGACGTTTGCTAATGAGATGCCAGGATTATCTGCCAAGCCATCGTCAGGCAACAATAATTCCTCCGGTGAAAGAAAGAGGCTTTTATTGGTTGATGGCCAGTAAGTGTATTTTTATCTTTATATTAATTTCTTCATACAATTGTTATGTTATTAAATTATATCTTATATTTTACTATAATTACATAGATTTGTAGAGAGATGTTGTCTCAAGGCGTATCATAGATATATTTAAGAGGCTTGCAGACCCGAAAGGCTACTATTGGGACTGCGTCAGTCAGGAGGTGAGGGAGTTCTATTGGATAGAGTTCCAAGTATGTAAATTATATTTATATTTATGTAGATACAATTTCAAACTTGTTTATATAATATATTAGCTAGCTACGTTTATTATTATAAATACATTTGGATTATTTTGATTTTTGTTTCAGTTCTGATATAGAATAATACATAAAAGGTTAGTATACATTAATTATATGGTGCTTAATTGCATTTATAATGTCATATTATCAATAGTTATATGTATAATGTATTTATTATAATATGCATATTCACTATTATTCTGCTTGCAGCAAGAGTTTGAGTGGGATCCAGCCCTAACTTCTTTTGTTAAAGGGCTTGGAATTCACTTGCTGGCAACTGATACTTTGAAAATTTATGTCATTAGCGGAGAGCATCGAAACACCCCATTAATATCTTCGATTCAATATGGGATGGTTGGCAGCATAAGTGGATGGATCCTAAGTGACATAAGAGGTCGGATATAGCTAGCTCGAATCGCCAATCCAAGAAAGGTGATTCGGGCACTGGTCTTTTCTACCATATAGCGAGATCCATTTCAATTGAGAAGCATCGGCGTCGTCTAGTATGTATATAAATTTATTTATTTTGCATACATATTAATGATATTTTTTTCAAATGAGCATAACTACAAATTTAAAATGTTATTTTTCAAAAGTTGAAGAAAGACGTTGATCCAGGGCACTGGCAGCTATTCAAAGCGACCCACACAAGAAAAGATGGGTCTTGGGTCGATAGTTTCCTAGCGTATTAAAGTAAGTAAATTATTAAAAACATTATGTGTTAATTCATATATTTGCTCTAATATGAGTTACATTATATTTTATATGTATTCCTTGCAGACTCATGTGGATGAGTTATTATCTCAGACCATATAACCATTAGAGGAGGGAGGATCCATGGCCAACCTTTCCCTGCATGAGAGTGGCCGCACCTTTTTAGAGGCTATTGGTGCATAGCCAAATGATCGTTAAGTCTATGGTCTGAGCATAAAAGCTTATGTATTCTTCGGCCAACGTGGTTCCTCTTCTTTTAGTCAAGCTGGCACTGGCGAGTACAAGGATATTGAGCGTTCCATCGCAGAACGTGTTAGATCTGAGATGAAGACCGAGATCACGGACATCTAGTGGGAATAACGAGAGGAGTACGTTCGTTATGAACAGCTACGTTCGTTATGAACAGCAGTTGCAGAGATGCAGCAATTAGTTACGAGAATGTTGCAGTCAAAACAGTTCTCTGGATCACCATCAGCTCCAGATGACCCTCCCTCCAGCTAATTGGCATTTATATTTATAGATTTTCTTGTATTTTATGTTTATGTGCTACTCTTTTAGTATTTATGTGCTACTGATTTGTATTATGAATATTTATATTTTATATATTTTACTTTTATTTTCAGTAAAAGATTTCATCTATGAATGTGTTTTTAGTTTTAATTTAATATTATTTTAGCAAGTGATAAATGGCAATTAAATAATTACTAATTTTAAAATAAATAAAATATAAATTAACGATGCCAAATTGGCATCACTAAAATCACATGCCAGTTATTAGCTAATTAGCATCGCTAATTAGCAATGCTCGAATAGCTACGCCATCCGCGTTGCTAATTAGCGACGAACCACTACAGCGTTACTAATTTCATTAGTGACCAACATTTTTGCGACAGATTTTTGCGCGTCGTTGTTATACCGCTAAATTAATTTTTGTTTGTTAGCGATGCCATAATGGCATTGCTAATTTGGAAAAATCTTATGTAAATGGATTGTCTGAGTCCCACATCAGCTCCTTATGCTTTACTACTCAATTTGCAAAATAATCTGCCACCTGTTTAGCTTCTTTGTTGACATAGGAACACTTGAGATAAGAAGAATTTGGGATCACTGAAAAATGTTCCTTAAAAATGGGCGATAAAAAGAAGAATTATTCTGTAACCAAAGTATCACTATGGCTGAATTTCCTTCCAAAATCAGTCTCTAGTTTTAAAATCTCATTTTGTGCTCATGAAGACCATACTACGCTCTAAACAATTCAGCTATGAGCACCAACTTTGTGTTCAGAGGAATGGCCATAGCATAAAGTATGTTTCCCTCATGATCTCTAATGACTATACCTACCCTTGTCATCTCTTCATGGGATTAAATTTTAGATAACCTAGTTAAGAGGGTACCCAAGCTACAAATTTTAAAGGAGACCCAATAACTTATGACAAAATACCTTGAGACCAGTATTAAAAATAAACTATATCTTACTAGATTGAATCAACTCCATAGTCTGTCCTTAGGCCTATCCTGATATCCATCCAGGGTTAAAACTCTCTCACTATAAATAGAATTCATTTCTTCCCCTCCAAATCCATCATAATATATAACAAATAACAATTAGATCTTCCTTACCTTGTGCATCATGAGGTGTCTAACGAAGAACTCCCAAATATTTTGAAGTTATTGGGGTAGGAGAAAACTGTGACCTTGTATAATAATATTTCATACCAAAGATAATCTCTCTCACCGAATGAAGAGATGGTTCAGAGTTCCTAGAGTCTTCCCACATCATCTACATATAGTTGAAATGCAAGGAATCCTTGCTACCAAAAAGGATAAGGTTGGAAGCCCATTGTGCCATAACTTTCATAGGAAAAATAGCACTCTAGACGGTTAGCTCCCTGTTTTCAAACCGAAACAGAGCAAGCCCTGTTTCACTAATCTAATACTAGATTTGTCATTTGGTCTAGATTGCAGGTGCCACATTGATTTAGTCCATCCAATCAGCAGGAAGACGATCAGAAAGGCATGGTCGAGCAACTTGTGACCAGTGGCATGAAGAAGCTCACATACAGATCGGGCTTCACAAACACTAGAGGCAGGCGACTACCAAGCTATAGAGCAAGAAGGAAAGAAAAAAGAAAGCCCTAGAATAAGTATGGCATAAGTTGGAATAATTTTAGAGTAGGTGAAAGAACTAATTTGGTGAGGCAGTCAAGATAGAGCATTACTCTAGGAGGATCACTTTCTGGATGTATTTCTTTCTTGATGACTAATAGTTGGAAAGCCTCCTTGTAACTTATTGTAGCCTTGCTTACCATAAAGGCAGGATAGATAACTATGACTAAGGTTGTTAAGCAAGTTATTCAGTTGAAAGATTTATTTGGTAAGCTTAGTTCAAGTCAAGTAGTAGTTATTGTCCACTATGATAGTCAAAATGCTCTCCATTTGTCCAAGAATCAAATAATTCATGAGAGGATAAATCACATTGATGTAAAGCACCATTTTATTCAAGATGTCGTGACAAGAGATGACATTACTGTGAGGAAGATCAATACTAAAGATAACCCTGTATATATATTGATTAAGCCTCTTTCAATAACCAAGTTCATACATTGTTTGGACTTGATCGGTATAGATTATATGGAAAAGATATAGAGAGTTTCAATTATCTTTTTATTTTTATTATTACTTGAGAATTCAAGCCAAGATAAAATTTTGTTAGAGTTTACCTCAGAATTCACAAGCTTAATTAGAACATGTTTTCATATATGTAAAAAAAAAAGAGTTTTAGCCCATATAATACATTGTAAATCTCTCCTTTATATAAGCATATGTAAGCTTGGTTTTTGAGAAAAACTTAAAAACCCTATGTATTATGGAGAGAGTTCAAGAAAAGAGTCTCTTCGAGTTCAAGTAGGTTTAAGATTTTATGAGAAAGAGTCTGTTGAGGAAATAATTCTTATAATTCTTCCATCTATGAACGCAGACAAAGGTTGAACCACAAACTCTGTGCATCTTATATTTTTCTCTCTTTTTCGTTTATCTCTCATCTCCAATGCATCGTTATGCACAACAAGCACTCATTCAAACAAGTTGAAATCAGCTTTGGTTATCTCGGAATCGTCAAATTTTCTCTGATGTTTCTGATTCTCCTCACCGGATTGTCAGGACTGCTCACTCTCTCTCAGATGAGTATATTTTCCATCAGTCTGCCTTTGACTCTGACAGCTCTAGCATCTCGGGTTCCCCTGCTACTCCTGCAGCGCACCGACGTACGGTCTTCATCTCTTGGGAACCCCCTCCACTAGGGTTTATCAAAGTCAATTTTGATGGCAGTGTTCGTGGTCGTCTGGCGGGTTCGGCTTTTCTTATCTGTGGGCCTGATGGTGCTTTGGTTGTGGCTGGCGGTTTTGGCATCCTTGACCTTTCTGTGCCAGCTGCTGAACTGCATGTGGCATTGGCTGGTATTTCCTATGCCATACGCAGTCTAGGTATTCGCAGGCTTATTATTGAGGGTGATTCGATCACTGTGGTGCGTTGGCTCCGCTAGGATCTGAGCACTCCTATTCTGTCCAACCCGATGTTATGTGACATTCGGTCTATGCTTCACCAGGCTGATGCTGTTCAGATTCGGCACATTTATCGGGAAGCGAATTCAGCGGCTGACTGGATTACTGCCCGAGTTGCCCATCATTCAGGGCCGTGGTGCTGGATACCGGTGATCCGTGCCCGCCTGTGCTTGCTCAAATTTTGTATTCTGATAAATTGGGGTTGACTCAACCTAGATTGGTGTGATCACCCATTTGTATCAAAAAAAAAAATTTGAAATCAATAGTTTTTTTTGCACAATCTTAGAGATTTCAATCGTGCGGATTTTAGCCACACTTCCTCCGCCCTTTTTTGTTAAATTAAAGACCGATCACCTACTAGGTCACATGCTTGCCTTGGCTGGCCCCTACAACTTACTCTTCCTCCTTCCAACCTCCAAAAATCAGCTGCTACCAGGACTAGATGTGTGATTCCCCTCCCAATTGTCCCACATCGGATAATTGGAAGTTGGTTAAGTGGTTTATATGTGGTAAAGTAAGAAGGACAAGGCACTAATTGGATCCCTTTTTGGGCTGTGGTGGCCCAAGTTAGTGTGAACCTTGTCCGTCTTGCTTTCTTATAACGAAACGGGCCCGTGGGCCCGGATCGTTACAATATGGTATCAGAGCCTCGCACCAGTCGGAAGTGCAGGAGCTAAGTGCCACACAGGACAAAGTGCTACATCCATGGGGATGGGAGCCACCTCTTGAACCTGTGGGGGCCACCTCTAGAATCCGGCCTACCTGGTGGTTGTGATCAATTACCCCTGGCGACGAGGACATCGCCTCTGTTAAGGGGGTAGATTGTGATGCCCCTCCCAATTGCCCCACATCGGATAATTGGGAGTTGGTTAAGTGGTTTATATGTAGTAAAGTAAGAAGGACAAGGCACCAATTGGATCCCTTTTGGGTTGTGGTGGCCCAAGTTGGTGTGGATCTTATCCGTCTTGCTTTCTTGTAACGAAGCGGGCCCGTGGGTTCGGATCGTTACAAGATGTCTATGTCAGCACCCAAAACTTTTTCGACCCCTAGTTGACAAAGTTCTCGGTTGGCATTAGTTTGCACCAAAGGTATGTAATGAGATCCAACCATGTTCATATGGCAATGCATGATAGAAAGTGTATGGTAATCAGTATTTTGAAAATTGGACTGGACCGGCCGATCGAACTTGTTCAATCAAAATTGGTCATCAGTTCGATCTGATTTTATTGTTAAAATAATTTTATATAATTCAATAAAATTAAAAAAATCCATTGAAGTGGCAGAATTTTGAAGAACTAGTTCAATCCCGGTTTTTAGACTTTTAATTTTGACAAATAAAAAAATCAAAAGAATATATGAGTGGTTAAAGGAGAAGACTTGTATTTAAGTGATTATGGATTCAAATCCCATAGCTAGCATATTTTCGTAGCCTGATAAATGAAATTAGGATCTTGAAATGATATTTATACTTTATTATTTTTATATTATTAAATTAAAAATTAATTATGATATCATTCGGTTCGATCAAACTAATTTGTTCGACCAAATCGATTGGCCCATGACCCAAATGTCAAATTGGTTCATTGTTCGGTCCGGTTTTTAAAACATTGATGGTAATAAAAGGACTGCCTCGCAACTACCCTAGTGTTGACTCAAATTGAAATGAAAATACCACCTCCTTGTCACAGATGACATGCCAGTTATATTGTAACAAATGTAACCACTTTCCTACCTCCTCTTTCAAGAAAAGCACTTGCCCTGTCCTATGTCTGTTTCATCCTTTCATCGGCAGTATCTCTATCATGAAACTACTCCATAAACATGAGGAACGTGAGGACACATACAGAGGAGTAAAGAAATATTAATAGTTTAATATTGGTTTCTCTTGTGATCTCTCTGTTTTTCTCTTCGCAAACATTTCTCCACTTCAGTCTTTCGCTGCTACATCCTTCTCCTTCTCAAAGTGGACACAATGAAAAAGTTGGGGCGAGGACTAGTCAAAATTAAGGAGCTCAGCATCTCCAACATAGGCATGATCTTGGACATTCTAATGGGTGATTGGTTTTATTCTTCATCTTCATCGAACACCCCCAAACTCCACCTACAAAAAAATATATAGTCTTTTTAGAGAGAGAATGGCAAGATTGGCTTTATCCAAAGGTTTAAAAGAAGAAACTATGAGACGTTCGACGTGGCAAAATAGCCGCCTCTCATTTAATTCGTGGCCTAGAACTCTTTAAAATCCTTTTCCCGGACTATCACGCATGATCTTCTTCTAGAAGATAACACTGATGGCTCACTGACGTGCTACTTATAAAAATGGTGAGGACAAGGAATGAGTCACTACTTAATTAGGAGATTAATTTCTTAAATATTGTTACCATTTGATTGTTATCATTTTATTATTCCTGTCCACAAAACCTGATTACAACTAAGCTTGTGAAGTCCTCCGTCATCCGTCAAACCTTGTATAAGTACCACAATTAGTTGCATGCGGCCTATAGAAAATTCACCTATTATTGTAAAAAAAAAAATTAATTAAATAAGGTTAGTTCGAATAAAATCTTTTCCCTTCAACTCCATTCCAAAATGGACCCAACCTGAATAATTGTAAACTTTTCTCTTTTTCAATTTGAAACCAATGGCCCCAAAAAATTAGTATGTGGCCAACTAATCCTTATAAATACGGATAAATTTTTTTATTAAAAATGATAAATAAAAATATTTAAGTAATTTTATTAACGGATGAAAGATGCAACGAATCATTCATGCCCATCCCAAAGCAAGATGTGATGCTTACCCTGTATCCGTGACAAGTACTGCATAGATCCCATATTCATATCTATATCCATTTTTTGATCTTTATATCTTCCATATCCATCCCACATGATAAGTTTAAAAACAATTACCATCTAAGCCAATGTGACATGGAGGACAACAGCATCTTAAATAAAGAACTTCGAAAATAAACGTCTCTCTCTCTCTCTCTCTCTCTCTCTCTTCGTCCTCATGATTCAGTGTTTTTTTCTGAAATTTTCAATCATTTTGATCATTATTGCATGTTCTTCTTATGAACCTATAATCTTCTTATGCACCCATAGGATATGACACCACTTGGGTTGCACCATTTAAAAGATGCAAGCAAGAAGCTGACAAACAGGACCTAGAAGTTTGGTAAGTTGGGCAAACACAATTGAAGCCCAAATATCTGAAATGAAGACAATGAACCCAATTTTACCTTGGGCCGCAGGCTAAGGGCTACTTTTTCTAAAGAAGACCAGAAGTAGGCAAGAACAGAGCAGCTATTGAGAATTGGAAGTGCAAACTCTAAATCTTCAAAAATAAACATAAACGGAATAAGTAATTAAAAAGAAAAATGATTATGAAAATAGATGTATAGCCATGATTGGATTGATTTAGTCTGCTGTATATTTGCTACAACAAACTGCTTAAAAATTAGACAAAATTTAACATATTACATTCATATTTAATTAGATTTAAGAACATATAAAGTTTCATGATATGAATCAAACAAAATTATATATGCAATAATCCAGGAATGATAATATTGCTATTATGCAAGGTAATATGCATTGTAATGTTTAATTTATCACATGTAGAGAGATCAGACAACTTTTTTTAAAAAAATATATTCTACACGAAAGGAAAACGTTAACCGCTACAAAAAAAAAAAAAAAATCACGATTACATGCACTAGATAGGCTGGTAATCATTCACCATTCTTAACCGGTTCTATTATCTGAACACTAGGGATTGCTCCGTATAAACATATCCGAGTGTCACGTTGAAGAAATCTTTTAAGTAAATGGCTTGAATACAAGTCCCAAAACTCAGCACTGCAGACAAAATTCAAAGGCAATTAGTGAACCACCAAGATGCATTAAATTAGAAATCATCAAACAAGGCAAGGACTTGAGACATGTTTAAGGAATTCATAGATAAACCTGACTTGTGGTAGCGTAAACAGTGAATAACCCTTGACATCTCTGTGCATGTCAAGCACCACCACTGCCAAGCGTGAAAGGGACAATGCATCCATGTCAATTAATTTCTTGATCCTGGAGGAGAAGGGTCAAAAGAAAAAAAAAGATAAGCATTTAGATGAAACACTATCAGACTCCAAATGACATGACGCAGACAGAATAGGTGGCAGCCCAGCCAACCGGGTAGGGAACATTAATTCTTGTGCGCATTAGCGTGTGAGAAAGACGGTTGTCTTAGAGACCATGCGTTTCCAAATTGTAGCGAGTTAGCCTTGAGATCCCCAGCTACTACAGCGAGGGATTATAGGGTGAAGTAAATAACAAAGATATACGCGGACACTGGACTAGTCAATGGAAACAATTATTCAGCATGTTCTAGTGGAACATGCTAATAGCTTGACAAAACGCACAAGGAAATCCATCCATTAACTGCTCTTTCTAGGCTATCATGCTCTAAATTGCAACACCAAGATCTGCAAACTGAAAATTTCCAGTCAGCATCCCTTATTGGGGATGCAATGCCAGCCAGATTAACCCAGATCCAAATCAACCGAACTCATAGTTTGGCTAGCCTGGACCAATTTATGACTCACCAAGTTAGGCCTGGGTTCAGAAATGATAACCTTATTTTAAGCCAGCTCAGGTTTTAGGTTGAAAACTTGGGCAAACTAACCCAGCTCTAGCTCAACGTAAGTTTTCATATCAGTATTCATAACCTGATCCAACCTTAATCTCATAACTTTTGCAGGGCATCCAACCCAAGCTGACTACTTTTCTAAACCTAGACTTACAACAAAGCTCCAAACCTATCCTAAACTGAGCTCTGCTTGAATATACCCACAGGAGTGAACCCATATCGTGTTATGGTTGAAAATTTGGGAATTGGGTCAGTTCAGTGGTGGGAATTTTCTTGGTTGGGTTGAGTCAGGTGTGACCTTTATACCAACCCCTATTTCCCAAGTTGCAGCCCTGCTTCTTATGTCATTTCTCCACTTGAATAATATTTGAGTCTGCTACCACCCAAAGAGAGATGTTATTGATCATTTTGAGTATTACAAAAATGAAAGCAAGAATTTTAGAATGACTGAAAAGAGCACTTTAGAGAGCTCTTTCTCACAAAAGGATACCAACTTCCTTTGCTCAAAGGCAACCCCAGTAACATCTCCTCTGTCAGGCCTCCATATAGTATAGACAAAAGGCTTAGTTCATTCTAAGGTGGCAATGATATGGGAACCATGAAAAAAATCCATCATGCTCAATTACTTTGACTGCTAGTACCTGATGTTCTCACCTATACAAAGTACCTCACACTATGTTATATAATAAATGTTTCCCAAGGGATCACAAATCTGCCCACAGCAGGAAATACTTATAAGTAGATATAGGATACATGGTTCAATTATTTAGCAATGAAACCAACAAAATCATCCTATGGCAAAAGGTCTTAATTTATGTGGGTCCATGGTTTCCCATGGATTGCAGTATCTGCTATCCATTAACCCTGAACTTTAGATACCCCTAATTAACAGACTGGTTCAAGACATCTGAATAGAAGAGCAAAAAATTAATAAAAATGAATTCCATTAATTTACTTGACATTACATGACCAAACTAGGAGCATACCCCCAGTGCACATCAATAAAACTATCATTTAGTTTGGATCATGTTTTGCTATACTGCAGTGCACTGGGCATGCACTATACCATACTAATAGCAAACTAACACTCAATACAGTAGGGGTAACAAGCGTCGGTACCACAAACAGGCCTGTACCAACACCGCAGAGGCACGGGTAATGAAATCGGTACTGCCAACCATGGTTTGGATAAAATCAGAAGTGGACAAATATTACAATTCAAGGGCTTATCAGAAAAATTTAATTTTTATTCTGACTTCCTCAGTTTAATGATGGAAGGTTGACTGCATCTCTAAACTTTCAGTTTTTTCCACTTATATTTAGGTCAATCTACTCAGGGTTTACCTTTTTTCACAATGCAGAGATCAATTTTGTTCCGGAGATCATTCTTGCTTTAGTTAGCCTTGAGGGACTAAACACATGATGATTTTGATAAGGCTGGAGAGTAAGCATGATTATTTTGATTGGACTCTAACATCTAGAGCCATTGCCTAGCAAGCTTTGAAGGTCTAGTCCTAGCTGCATAAACATAACTCAGAGAGCAAAGCTCAATTTACTTGGCTAAGCTCAGAGGACTAAATCTGGCGTATCTGATTGATTGGACTCAAATAGATGGTCCAAAGCTGGTTTAGCAGGAATCTGAGGATAACATAAAGCACTTTTGAAGAGGACACCAGCCACGGGTCATAAGATTGAGGTAGAAAACATTCTCTCTTTTGGTACCACAAAAGTGCTGTAGGAAGTTATGATCAATGATTTTGCTTCAGGTCTTGTAGTTCAAATATGTTAAGGATTAGGTTTCCAAGCTTCTGGATAATCCAAATATGGTATGGGTTTCTGGCTAATTCTTAGTTCAAAACACCATCACATGATGTCTCAGTGGTTGCTAGGAAAGAGGAGAGAGATGTAATATTTCGAGAAATTCAAATGATGAAGGGGAAAAAATGATTCATCTGCCATCAGGAGATCTCAAAAAGTAACAATTTTGGGGTTCTGATAAGAGTTGGACTGGGAGGGGGATAGAGAAATCTCAGGATGCTAGTGGAAGTGTCTCAATTCTAAGAAAAACTATAATGTAGAAACAAAATATAGATTTATTTGGGAAAAGTCCAAAAAAAATATCTAAACCATGTTGCAATCATGATGATCTATTCCATTTTTTTTAAGCCACTGAATTCTTTTGAAAAATCTAAACTCTCAAATCTACTTAAACAAGAAAAAATCCCTAGCAACTAATCACATGCATTGCACATGTTGAGACCTAGTTTTATACAAATGTTAGGCCTTTCATAGGGAGTGGGAAGTCAGGAACTCCATACGGCCTGTCAAACCAAGGTTTAAATTTTGACTAAAACCAAGCTAATACCAACTACTGAAACTTAGTTTCAATCAATTTCAGCCAGTATCTTATATCATATATAAATATAATATTTGAAATCCAGAACACCGGTTCACTCTAATTTGGTTCATAAACCAAAAGGAATTGTTGTCAGCAAGAAGTCACATTCCCTAGTGGGCGATCCTTCCCTGAAGGGCTATAATTTAATCCATATAAGTTTCAATACAAGTTATTAGCCAAAAAAGGTGGTCCATACCATGGTGAACTACTTGAAAGTTTAGGAACCTAAACCATAGCACTTCTAAGTTAAGCGACTCAAGGTAAAATATTGGAACCTATTTTCATATTATATTTAAACTTTGGAACCAAAACAAGGAATGGTTGCTGAGTCAATCTAAGGTGGGTATCTGTCTTCAAAATGCAAATGAGTTAAATCCTCTTACTCAGCTAAACCTATAGTTTAGAATTAAGGCTGTCACCACCAACCCACAAACTCAATACCAACCCATTACTGACCCAACTCTGACCCTGATGCGCTGATAAATGGGTTGGTGAGTGTCTAAAATTAGACCCAATGAAAACTTCAGGTTGGGTCAATTACCCAGTCTAGTTATATACATATATGTGATACTGGTTTTGCTTTCGGTTTCTAAACTGTTGGCACATAAATCTTTGTTCTATAACTTGATGGGATAGAAAGAATAAAATAATAACATGCTCGAACATGTTTGGGTATTTGTACTTGAATTCAGATTAAGTGTATGTTTTCGAATTTTAGTCAATAATTCTTATATAGTTAATTATCAAGTACCTATTGTCCATGATTTAAGTTTTTGAGCATGTAACTGGATGTTTCATTGATAAACTTATCAAACCATGGATGGTTTTGGTTGGACTAATTGCTCAAGTTATATTGTCTCAAAGCTGGTGGGAACTTGGACCTAATCCACATCAACCTGAACCCAATGCTCATTGAGTGAGATGTAGATCTTAACATACCTAGACCTGAAGACAAGATGGATTTTATGATATTTTCATTATCTAAACCCAAACCTGACCTAATCCTTTAATGGACTGGATAGGATGCAAAAGACCCAAAACACTAAATGGTCTGGGTCTGGGTTTATCCGATGGCACCCCTACTTAACAATAATCCTTTGCATCTAAGCCAAATGCAATGGGTATATTTCCTAGAGCAGCAAAAGTTAAAGTAATCCTAAGTCTAGGTAATGCAACTCAAGTTAAGCATTGAGAAGCCTAATCAAATCAAATCAACTTTAGCCTTCCAAGCGCAATCAAAGCAGGGAAGTTAAGTTCTTTTGAGCCAACCAAAACAAGATCAAAATCCACAACATGGAACTAGGTAAATTAAAAATACAATCACCAAATATGTGATGTGATCTAAATTCAATTCAGATTAAACTTGACATTGTCCTAAAGATTTAATAAATCTAACTTGTAAGCTAAACCAACCTAACTACGACCATCTTGAATATACTCAAATAGCCCAGTTAAAGGAAAAAAATTCGCTAATCAGAATTGTATATCTCACAACTAAAGTATAGAGAACCTCTAAGAACCTTCAAAATTTCAGCACTCGAATTAATTCAGAATTGCGTTAAAATTACAAATAAATTATAAGTTGTATTAATAAAGCAGTAATCCAACAAAGGCACCCCAGAGGCAAGGGTCAAGGATCCCAATTAAAGGGCAATGGAAGTGGAGCATGCAGAACACTCCTAAAACCCTAAAATGTTATGATAGTGTTCGGGATATGAAGCTGTTGCTTTTCTATCCCAATTATGACAAGTCGACAACCATATTACTTTGATAGCATTCAGAATACAAAGCAGTACTTTGTCAGTAGGGTCAGGTTGCATGGTACAACCCCAGACTCAATGGTTCATTCTAGGAGTTAGCAGTAGTTGTAGCATATGTCAATTTAGGACATATTGAGTCTTCATCCACCTGAGCCTTCATCCATACCAGATCAGTAAGCTCCTTGTTGTGTTGGTAATGGTATGCCCTGTAGAACTGGTACAGTATGCCCCATGCTAGCCAAAACAAGTTGGTAATAAAAATCTTGATTGCATGTATTTGATATGATTTATAATACTAAATTTATTTGAATGACTAAAAAAACTTTGGAAATCTAATATATATCTGTCTTACTCAAAAAAGTTTAAAACCTAGTATATATCTATCTCACAATGGAAAGCAATTAAAAGTAACATAGAACTGAACAAGGGTGAAAATAATGTATATTAGCATGCCAATATACATGTTTTAGATATATTGGCATGTGCCATGCTAAAACTTAACTTGTGCAGGCATAGCATGTGAACCTAGAATCCATTGATATATCAAACATCATTAGAATAACAAAACTTAAAGGACTAATCAAATTATTTACTAACCATGCATTGAATGCAGCATAGCTCATCATAAAGTGTACTACCTTCTTGACAATAAATCCCAATGTATAAAAGAGGCACAAGGCAAGGCACAAACCTCAAGGTCAAGAAGCCCAACCTATGAATCAAAACTCATCTATTACATCAGAGATGTGTTTGCATATGACAATAATTATGTCAAGAAGGATAGATTAGGATATGACTTGTGCATATGTTACCCAAGGCAAAGTTTGGCATGTAGCCTACATAAATCGTCACCCAGAAAATAACTATAAGACAATCTTTTACATTTGTTGTGAAAATAATCAGTGTTTAATTCACATGTCCCCACATAAGGCATAGAAATAAGGTTTGAAACTTTGCCTCACATAAGTCTCTATAAGCAATGATGCCAAATTCTGTATACCTTTGTCAACAAGCCTATAGCCTTTCCAAGAAGTTGTTTTGTGGCATACAACCATGCATTTATATAACTTCAGCATTATGGCTTTTTATGAAGCCTCAGGTTATGCATGAGGCAATGCAAACTCCAAACAAGCCTTTTTTAGATGATTATAAATCTTGACAGATATTTATCATTCACCAGTGTGGACTATAATCCCAGAATCCAAGTAATAAGACTAACGTCAGGCCTTGCAAGTCAATAGTCTGTCATTCAAGTAAAAGAAAGGCTATGGAATCAACAGCCTTAATAACTAATGCAAAATTAGTGCAGTTTTTGCGCCTTTTTGCAATACATACAAGAAAAAACTTGTGATCCAAAAGACAAGGGAAATAACCAAGTTTCCGAAATGAGAAACTCCAAAAAAAATACCTGCTAGGTGTACCACTAGCAATATTCACCCGACTCTTAAGCAAAGCAACCTACAAAGTGCAAAACAAAAGTCAGCAAATTAAGAAAAGATCTAATGCGAAGCATGCATACAAAGTTGAGTATGAAAGATGCCCTAACATAGAGACATTCTTAATGGAGAGAAACACTGATTCTCAAATACTCCATGCTCATCAGATGTCAAATCCATGAAATTCATGAAAATATCATATATAATGGTTACATCACAATAGCCATCAAACCCTGTCCCTACTATTTTAGGCTAGTTTTATCGATCCTTATTCACCAAGTATTCCTTCCTAGGACCACTGTTTTTCTTACTTTCATTTGCTTTTTCATAATTCCACATATGATGGCAGATATTCCTCATCTCTGTGTAAATATTGCGATGGATTATAAGTACCCTCCTTATCAAAGCCCTCTCAAATCTTGTGTAAGCCCACAATAACTGAATTAGTTCTCCATCATGTTATCCTTTATTGGGGCAACTCCTATAGCTCCTTGCTCCATCCCTTCTAGTTTAACAACACATCCATCTCAACATTATCATTTCTACTTGTTATCTCGGACTCTTTCTTGCCTAACATTCAAATAAGACAACATTACAAGCCATTGGGTCAAAATTAACTACAGAAAGCGTAGGCCAAGTTTTGAAACAGGAGATGAGCTAGACATTACCAAAATAAAGGCTTTCGGCCTTGCATGTTGCTGAGAATTTCCTAGTCCTACTTTGGTTGATGTTTCTTCCAGATTATAAGTCTGAAAATTACAAACATCTCATTCGAAGAAGGGTAACTTCAAGAGCAATAACATGATCTAACCCATTGGTTTGGCTAATTATTAGGAACATATGGATGATTTATGTATATTTTTATCATAAAATTGCTGTTTTTAATAACAGATGATGCTATCAAATGATTAAAGAAACATCCACTTCAAAAAGCAATGAGAACTTTAAAACTGGCACCGAGATGCATAGCAACAGACTCATCTTTTAATAGTTCAAGTTACTTTGTCCCTTTTTATTTTGACATTATGACAAATTAATTCAGATCAGGCTTGTTGGACCTTGTTTCTAAATATTAATTTTTAATCATGAATTAAGCACCAATTTCCAGTTTAGGTGGTCATTGCTCATTTGAAATCACTTTGACATACAGTTTTTGGCTTTCACTAATATGTCATTGTGGATGACCCTCTATTTCTAATAATCCCATATTTCCTTTGTCTTAAACGTTTAGGTAGATCACATAACACCCAAAAACATCTCTCCACTGCATCTAACCAAATGAAATCTGTTAGATACATCCTCACCTATCTTCCCATTATTTGCATAATAAATTTAAATAATGCAATTAATCGCTCTTGGGTATATCTTGCTCGTCAATCTTGACTAGGACCTCATCCTCATTCCTATTTTTACTAAAACACTCCATAGTTACATTGTGACTGGTATTTGATTTGTGACAGCATCATGACTTAAGGAGGATGTGAGTTTCCTATTTGACCTTATCACCACTTGACTACAGCATCTAATGGAACAAAGAAAAAAACTAAGTGAATATGATGAATCTCCTCTGTATTGAGAAGTTTCAAAATTCTCCCTTTCCAGGTGTTCAAATATAACAAGCACCAAGTGCTAAACTTTTTGAAGCTGACTTATCACACTCGAGATATTTAGTAGAAAATACAAATACCAACTCTTCAACCCAGAGATTAGGTCTTAATGCTCTCCATATATGTTGCTAACTAGTTTCCAATCCCTTCTTTTGATGGGTCCTCTAATATTGTAGAATTCTAGTGGTTAGGAGCCTTCAGCTAAAAGTCAAGCAATTTAGAGAGACATAAAGTGAATTTTTTTTTCTTTACTAGAAAATTATAAGGACAATTTCTTTTAATTCATTTTTAAGTAGCGATGTTAGAAGGTGGACATTGAAATTAATATGAGAAAAGAACTGCTCACCTCGCTAAATCGGGAGAGTTTCCAATTCTGGTATGAAGACTTTGTTAGGCCCTTGAATAATCTAGTGAGATCCCTTAACATTGGGAAAAAATGAAATGTGACTCTTCTGTAACTTCTGTAATTTTCTTACTTTTGTTTTTTTTATTTTCCAACTCTTTGTAATTTTCTAAATTTTAGTGGGGGAGTCCTTGTTATCTCATTTCTACTTCCTAAAAAAGAAATGTGACTCTTCTAATAATTCTAGCCGCATGTCCCTTTCCTTTTGAAATCATGATTAAAAAATATTAAATCAAATCATATTAGTTGCATTTTAGTTTTTAGATATAATATTTCATCATAAAAGGAGCATTAATCATTGATTTGAGCAGTCACTGGTTGGCAACAATTTGGTGAGAAATGCCCAATTTGAATATTGTATGTTTGAAATGAAATAATTCAAACTAAACAGTCAAAGACTCAGAATAATTAATCTGGAAAAGGTGTATCAAAAGTTCAATCAACAGTGAATAAACCACTAGCAAGTTTCTAGCAGCCCATCAAAATTAGGGAAAACAAAATATCCATGAACAATTTTGCATTAGCCATGTCTGCATCTTTTAAACCTGCCAAAAATCATTATATTACCAGGATTTTTTTCCAGTCATTTTGTTTATATCTATAAAGGCTTCATGCTACACAGTAAATATCAAAACTCAAGACCATTTTGAGGCCGTCAGCAGATAGCTAGCCAGCTTCAGACAGGATAATTAACAAGACAAGCTTAGCTGCTCAAATCAAGAAACTTGTATCGAAGAACATGAGATACAACACAAAACAAATTGCAAAAGATATCAGCAGTGACAAACAACGGATTGTAGTCTTGAAAATAGATATCAAATTGACCAAACACTGTTATAAGAACACAACGGAAACTCTGACAAGTAGATATTAAAACCTGTAGTCCATGAAATAGTAAGACTATCTAAGGAAGGAAAAAAAAAATAAGGGAAGTTGTTCTGTAACTGAACAAAAAATAAAATAGATGGAAAGGAATTAACCTGCTCTTCCACTTTCATATGTTTTGCAAAAAGCTTTGCTGGGCGGCATTCTCCTGTTAATGGTTTCAAACCTCTACAAAGCCAATAATATGTCAGCATATAGATGAAAGAAAACAATGATAGTTTATTAATTGGTTGTGCATTAGTTACTTCACATAATAAGTACATGTTAGATGATCAATACAAATAATCCATGAAAAAATAATGTGATCACTTGCAATTGAATTATATGCAATAAGAATGACGGAACTGAATAAATCCACTATCTCGAATAACTAATTCATCTGTGCATTGTCCATAGAGAGAAGATGATATACCTGAGAAGTTCCAATGATCTCAAAGCAGATATGGTAATAACAAGTACTGCTGGACTCCCTGGATCAACTGTTCCCTCCAAAGGCTTCCCCTCGCAAAGTACTTCCTTCCATGAAGTTCCAAAAATAGCCTTCATATGATTGCTTAAATTCTCCACATCCTGATCCATATCTTCAGCAAGTCTAACCATGCAAGTATCTGCATTATCCCCAGATCCCCTTTTAAATTTTCCATTTTCTTCTCCAAAAGGACTCCATATTTACAAAAAAAAAAAAACTAATGCTTGATGCACTTCAAAATTACTTCCTAGTTATAGCTGGAGACAATTTACTTAGAAGATCAAGGTATGCATCATATTGAGAAGACAATCAGAAGCCAATGATTCGGAGTCAATTACTCATCGAATTTGAGAACAAAGAAAAGTGATTTTGCAATTCTAGTGATTTTGCAAGTGTTTAAACATCTCCAACAGTTTTGAAATGCAAATACATTAAAAAAGGAATTAATTAATACTACAAAATAATGAATGGCATTATGAATATGTTGACAGCATCAAAACAACTTTAAAATATTGGAAATGAGTGCGCATAATCACCATGCAGCACTATTATCAAACTTCAGCCATAATTTTAAATAATTTCCTAAAAAAGAGGCGTAAAATCAAATGATCAACCATCAAGTAAACACAAAACACCAGACATATTCCAAGAATAATTTTATCTTGTCAGCAAAGGAGAGAAATAAATAAAGAGTATATAAATAAATAGAACAAATATATGGGAAAATTATTAGAAGACGCCACGTTATAATGATTTGGAGGAAGTTTGGTTACCCTTGAAGGCCTCCAACTCGAGAGGAGAGAGCTTGACTTTGTTGGCGGATTGGAACAGGTTGAGGAAGACGCGGAGCTGCTCGGACGCCGGAGCGGTGGAGAGGAGGATGGTCTCGCGGCCGGATTCTCCGCTCTTCTTCTCCTCCTCTCCGTTCTTCTTCTTCTTCTTCTCGGCTAGGGTTTTGTTCTTGCCGAGAGGTATGTGATTAGGGTTTTTGCTCTTCTTCGCCTTCTTTTTCTTGATGGAATGGCGTGAGAGGGGCTTGCACGGGGAGCGGTCTTGCGGCTTCTTTCGCCTGGAGGATCTCGGTTTCTCGCTCGCCATTGCCCTCTGGGTTTCTCTTGCGCGCCAGGTTTTAGCTTGAGAAGGAAAGGTGCCGGCAGCCATCAGTGATCCATGCCTTGGATCGTTGCTGTTGTTATTAATAAGGAGCCCTAAAATTGATCGAATGGGACTGGATGCTTGACCTCAATCTGACTTGATTGTATCTATAAATCTTAATGTTGAATCCTGACTCAACCTTGTTATTGGATTGAGTTAGATGGGATACATAAAAAATATTTTGGATCCAGTAAGCCTTTTGAGTGAGTTTAGGGTCATGTATGACTTGAACTTGATTTTAAAAAATTTAAATAATCAGGTTCAAATCAAATCAAGTCTAAGTCTGATGCATTTATAAGAATACCATGATTTGATTTAGCATATGCTCTCTCTATATGTAGACACCTCTCACAACATTTTCAACCATAATACTTATTTTATTTATTTATTATTATAGAAAAGATTCGTATGAGGATGTTTAATTATATTTTAAATTAAAATAATAAAACTAAATTTAAAAGAGAATATATAAACCATATACTAAAGAACCACAAATGAGAGGTGAGACTCTATTGTTGAAGCTTGGGAGGGTCTTTTATTTAAATGGTTAGTAGATCGGCATCATATTGGATCAAGTAATTATTCAAAAAAATCTAAATTCTTATTTTATATATATATATATATATATATATATATATATATATATATATATATATATATATATATATATATATATATATATATATATATATATATATTCAAGCAGGTTAGGTTGGGTTAGAATTTATAAAATTTATATCTAAGCCAAAATGTGGTATAAGTCTAATACTTCTTAAAAGACAAATTAGAGCAAGCAGGTTGTGGGGCTTTATAGCCTGTTTGTAACCTTAAACAAAAGGTTAAAATCTTAACCCATCTGTAAAACTTGAGCTCATAATATAATATCTATTATGCCAATAATATCGATCCATACTACTACATATATTGCTTTTTTTTTTTTTTTTGATTACAAGCGGGCGATCACACCACTCTAGGGTGAGTCAACCCCGAAATATCAGAATACAAAATTTGCTCCAGAATAACCGGATAAGGGTCACCAGGGTGTCATTCTCACTGACCAGATTGGCGAGCTGCAGCCGAGGCAACCCAATCAGCTGCGGCGTTAGCTTCCTATAGACATGTCGAATCAGAGGATCATAGCAGTACTGAAGCATATCCCATATATCACTTATCAAAGGGTTGAAGGAGGGACAAAGATCAGGAGCCCGCCAAATCCACCGAATCACC
Source organism: Calamus simplicifolius (assembly GCA_900491605.1). Taxonomy (NCBI): domain Eukaryota; kingdom Viridiplantae; phylum Streptophyta; class Magnoliopsida; order Arecales; family Arecaceae; genus Calamus; species Calamus simplicifolius. The sequence goes on along the minus strand of UESW01003983.1, from coordinate 1,592,354 downwards.
GTAATAGAATCTCCCTCAACAACCACCCAGTACGAACGCAAAACGCGAACAGCATAGGTTATACCAGCCCACGCAGCCTGCAACTCTGCCATCGATACCGAAATATCAAGAGAACCCTGCTCGCCAGCCGCTAGCAGCTCACCCTCAGGCCCCCTGATAATAAATTCAGATCCAGCAATGCGACCCGTTACAGAACCATCAAAATTCACATTTTTTTTTTGAGGGGTATAGATGAAGGGTTAATTACAAACAAGGGGTCACAAAATTACCTCCTTGCGCAAGCACCTATGATGTCAAAACCCAAAAGCTCCCTCATTATTAAGGGAAAAATCCCATCCCCTATAGTGTCACCTTGTACACCTAAAAAAAAAAAAAAAAATTCACCCATTTTTTATTGTTATAGAAAACTACCATTGCCAAAGAGCAAATTGGACTCTAGAAAAAGTCTTGGTACACTGCTTCAATGTAGCATAACCAGCATTGGACATGATGATTCGTCCGTGTGCAAGCTCGCACATCAACGATATAGAACCCAAAGCGGATCCTTTGGCATAAGAGAATCATCACGTTCGGTGTAGATCATGCTGCATCGAAAGCGCTATACAAAGATTTTTTTTTTTTTGGACTATAAGACCTTTTCTACGTGGGCCTACGTTCAAAAAGTTAAAAAAAAAAAAAACATATTTTAAGAGTATTTATGGTATTTTAAGTATTCTTACTGCAGTATACACATGCACGCACACACTATATAATCTTAGTTTTATTTAAAAAAAGGGAATAATATCTTGCCCTGCATTTACAATGAAATGGAGGTATTAATATTTTTTGAAGTGTGATTGCCAATATAAAATAAAAATATCATCTAAAATACCATAAATAGCAACTTAAGATAAGATTAGCAGGCATAAAATAAAAATACAATCAAAAAATATCAAGATTTATTATTGTTTCAACACTCCATTTATGTTTATTATTTAATAATTAATTTTTGGAAAGAATAGATAGTTGGTCAGAAAATTAGTCTTTTCTTTCCTGCATGCTTCAAAACCATTATTCACTCACTTTCTTCATTGTACGCTTTACTATCTTTTTTTTTATCTTCATTGCAGCTCCCCAAGGTCCAACATCCTTCTCTTATCATCAATTCCTTCATTCTTGCCTTTGCCTTTCCTTCTTCCATCAAGGTCTCATACAATAGCTTGTCCCTTATGCAGTCACCAGCATGCTTTCCCCATCCCCATTACCCACCACTGCTTGAACTGACCTCCTCCTTCCATTACAAACAGCATCCTCCCTCTCTTGGCCTTTCTCATTGATAAAATCCCATTGTTATTATCATCAAGAGCTCGTGCATCAATCTCCTCGACCTTGAAGATCTAATGGGCACTTGCCATTAGATCAATCTCTTTCCCTTATGTAGTGTTTGATAGAAAAAATATTATTCATGGATAAGTGTATGGGATAGAGTTTGTCCCCTGGTTATCCCTAGGAATATTCCTTGACTATCCTATTGATCATATCAAATGCAAAAAGATAAATCCATAGGATAACTTTTTTTTACTCTTATTTGAAGGGATAACCAGCTATTCCTGCATTTTCTAAGGAATAAATTGAGGGAATATCCTATAGTTAACCATGGCTAACCATGGATTATCCCTTTGATTAATTTTATTCCCAACTATTCCTTATAGTTATGGCTTTTGAGAATAAAAGGGGATATCTCCTCGTATCCCCTATTTTAAATACTATCTTAGTCTTTACAAACATTGGTATAATTCCTACTCTCTCTCTCTCTCTCTCTCTCTCGCATCACCTTAAATCTCTAAACCAAACCCTAAAGGACACTTTTGTCACTTAGTAATTTTGTTAAATTGGGTAAGTAATGCCTTTGAACTTCCTTATTTTGCCTATAAATTGATGAATTGCTAGTGACTACGAGGGCTTTATAAGGGTTTCATCCATAAATAATAGGACTAATAAATATAAGGGCGAATAAAAGAGGATAGTTCTAAACTATTAGGACTAATAAATATTAGAACCACTAAAATTAAGGATTGTTAAATATAACAACTGAAAAATATAGGGAATATAGCATCTATTTTAGTCCCAATAGTTACAAAATGGTTGGATAGATTATAAATCATGCATCAATAGTATTATTGTGTGAAAGGCACTTACATGCATATGAATGTAAGAATTCTATCTTAGTCACTTTTTAGAAGTGAAAACTTAGTGCTACAAGGAAGATAAAATAAGCATCTTCCTTTGATGTTGGAACTCTAAAAAATTGGTGTTGGGGTTTCCATGCACACCTCTCAGTGCAGCAAAAGCGTATAGATTTTATAAATTTCTCAATGAAATATATTTGCATGAAACCCTTAATAGCCAAGATCTCCTTAATGGTAATAATCAATGAATAAATAATAAATATAGGATAAGAAGAATACTTATAACACTAAATCTAATATGTTGGAATATCCACAAGGTGCCCAAATGTTCACCCTCCAATGTTGATCCACACAGAAACTAGGTTCAAGACTCTGGCTCCTTCAAAACTTTGATCCTTGATGCTTTAATCCTTCTAAAGGATTTAATTGGCTTACTTTCTTTTCCTTCTATTTTTCTTTCTCTTGCAATAAATCTTTCAAAGCTTCTTATCCTGACAAAGACCTCCTTGTCTTGGTTTAGGGCAAGATAGCCTTTTGTCTTAAAGAATATCTCTTTGTCTTGGTTTAGGACAAGACAACCTATTGTCCTGAAGAAAACCTTCTTATCTTGGTCCAGAACAAGACCTAAAAGAAAAATTAAGGAGAGATGAGAGTTTATTTCTCTTCTGATGGATTCTATGCATCATGAACCATGGAAGACCTTCCTATTTATAAGAGGCGAAGAAATGCGGATGCATCTCATCCACACGTCTCATCCCGCCTCATCATGATAAGGCATGTCCTAAGGATAGCGCCTCATTATAATGAGGTGCTACAGAGAAAGGTGCTACGGAGAGAGACGGTACGAAGAGAGCGGAAAGACATATTCGCTCAAAAGACTTATCCAATAAGCCTTATTCATGTCCTTCTCAAGTTGATAACCTTTTATACTTATTTCATGACAATGTCTAAAATAAAATACCATCCAATGGTTCTAATTAAGAAATCGTCCAATGGTCCAAATTAAGACATCTTTCAATGCTTCAGATTAAGACACCATCACTAATGATCCAAATCCTTCATCCAGAAAGCCATCCAATGGTCCAAATAAAGCCAATTTGGTTCCAACTCTTAGCCAACCCATATTAGGTCATGATCTAATCATATTAGATTAGCCTAATACAAGAATAAGATTCGAATCCAATTCGAATTAGGAGCTAGGGTTTACAATGCGTGCTAGCATGTTTATCCTGCAAATATGATCTAATCCAATTAGACCCTTGATCAGTTTCTTTGTGTGTGACCCATTGGGTTTCACATCTAGCCAGCAATAGGTGTGGGTGCAAGTTGACCTATCAGGATTATAACATTTCTAATCCTTATAGGTCTAATCAATACGATCTCAAACTTGACAATTATTACTCTTTCTAATTATTGATCAAATCAAACTCTTTAATTCAATCAAACCTACAAGACAAGATTGATGTCTAGTAACGTATCATGTCTATCCGAAAGATATAAAATTTGATGGATATACCAAATATACCCTTTAGTGGTAAGTTATCGTGTAATTCAATCCTTCAATCATACTACACCCCGAATAAATATATGAGTATGGATCAATGTCAAACTCAATTACTTATTTATGTCTTTCTTAATCTTCTAATGATAATTCAATTAATGAAAGATTATAAACTCTTTCTAATTTTTTATTATGATTTTGATCAAAGACTTTCTGAATTATCATAAGATTAAAGCAAGTAGGATGTAGGCTTCTCTTACTAGAAGTGATTGATTTCTTGTTGATCTACTCACAATCTTTGTACACAATCCACCATACCCAGAATACCTCATACACAACTTAATGTTGTGAATGAGTGTAAACCAAAATATGGAATTATATGCAAAAGATACTATGGTGATCTCAAGTCTAAGGATCAATTGCACAACTTTCACTTAGAGAATCATCTTTTGATAAATAAGTAAACATCCATAAGATTTTCTCTTGGTATGTCAATTCAGTGAACTCGTTCCTTTAATGAGCACCAACATCTTTGTATTAGTAACTCACACAAGTGATGATGAGATCAATCACCCTCTATATCGAGCATACATAAGATGTGTCAGTCTTTCTAGTAGCATTGATCCCCGACTTAATGTACCATCGACTAAGAATATTTTAGATTAGGGTTTTAGGATTTTAGGTCTCACTGGCATGATCTCATCATAGCCCCAAAACCATTGTCCTAATCTATGGGGTTCATCATAATTATAAGAAGCAGCGAATAATGAAATATAATGCCTTTTATTTATAAGTAAAATATCATATACATGATTTGAAAGAATAAAAGAAATTCTATCATAATTAAATTGCAATTAGCTTTTAGAGCACAACTCTTTCATTCTTCCACTTGCACTAAAGCCAATCACTCTTATACTTTAACCCCATAAAATCAAGGTGGCGATCAAACTGCTGCTGAGATAGAGCTTTAGTGAATGGGTCTGGTAGGTTGTTCTTTGTATCTACTCATTCAATCTTGATGTCTTTTCTTTCGACAATCTCATGAATGAGGTGGAAACGTCTTAGAATGTGCTTGGATCTATGATGAGACCTTAGTTCCTTTGCTTGTGCAACAGCTCTAGTGTTATCATAATAAACTGGTACTGGTTCAGAAATCTCAGGAACTATACCCAACTCTATGATGAACTTTTTCATCCAGATAGCTTCCTTAGCTGCTTCACTTACAGCAATGTACTCTACCTCAGTAACTGAGTCAGCTACAGTTTGCTGCTTGAAACTCTTCCAAGTCACTGCTCCGCCATTCAGAAGAGAGACAAATCCTAAAATGGACTTGTTATCATCTGGATCTGATTGAAAGCTAGAATATGAATAACCTTCTAGTTTCAATTCTGATCCCCCATATATTAAAAAAAATATTTTTAGTCCTTCTCAAGTACTTAAGAATGTTTTTCACTATTTTTCAATGATCCTTCCCTGGATCAGCCTGAAACCTATTTGTTATGCCCAAGGCATAAGCAACTTCATGCCTGGTATATAGCATAGCATAGATTATCGACCTTTCTGTTGATGCATATGAAATAGAATTCATTCTGTTCCTCTCTTCAGGTGTCTTAGGAGACATCTTCTTAGAAAGATGTATGCCATGACCTATGGGTAAGTAACCTCTTTTACTCTCATCCATGCTAAATCATTTCAGCACTTTATCTATGTACCTTGATTGGGATAAGCCTAGCATCCTTTTAGATCTATCCCTAAAGATCTGTATACCAAGTATATAGGATGCTTCACCCAAGTCTTTCTTGGAAAACCTTTTTGATAGACAAGTCTTGACCGATTGCAACATTGGAACATCATTTCCAATAAGAAGTATGTCATCTATATACAATACTAAGAAAATAATAGCACTCTCACTTGTCTTCTTATACACACAAAGTTCATCCACATTTTTAATAAATCCAAATTCTTTGGCTGTCATATCAAAATAGATGTTCTAACTCCTCGATGTTTGCTTTAATTCATAAATGGATTTCTTAAGCCTGCATACTTGATTTATTCTCCCACTTGAGACAAATCCTTATGGCTGAATCATATAAACCTCTTCCTCAAGATGGCCATTAAGGAATGCAGTTTTGACATCCATCTGCTAGATTCATAATCATAATATGCAGCTATTGCAAGCATAATCCGAATAGACTTGAGCATAGCTACTAGTAAAAAAGTTTCATCATAGTCAATGCCTTGTTTTTGTCTAAAACCTTTCGTCACTAGCCTGGCCTTGTATGTATCTACTTGGCCATCAGCTCCAATCTTCTTTTTATATACCTATTTGCAACCTATAGGGATTACACCTTTAGGTGTATCAACCAAAGTCTATACTTGGTTGGTATAAATTGAATCTATTTCAGATTTCATGGCCTTTAACCATTGGTCAGAGTTCCTACCCATGACAACCACCGAATAGGTCAGTGGATCATCATTCTCAATGATATGAGCTTCATCATTCTCTATGATAAACCCATATCTCTCCGGTACTCTTCGTACTCTATCCGACCTTTGAAGAGATGTGTGTAGGTCATGAATTTTTATCAGTTGAGGAATATTATTTATCTTAATTGTAGGTCATGAACTTCTTTAAGTTCATTTCTTCTATCCTTGCCCTTTTCAAAGAAAAATTCTTTCTCCATGAAAACAACACGCCTACTAACAAAAATCTTGTGTTCATTAGGATTATAGAAGATATATATCTTATAATATATTTAGGATAACTTACAAATATACATCTATCTAATCTAGCACTTACCTTATGTCCAACATTTCTTTTAATATAAGCTTGACAGCTCCATATCTTAAGATATTTAAGATTTGGCTTCTTTCCTCTCCATATCTCATATGGAGTGCTAGGTACAGACTTAGAAGGTATCCTATTCAAAATATATGCAGCAGTTTCTAGAGCAAATTTTTTTAAAAAATAGAAAGATCCGTAAAGCACATCATGGACCATACTATATCTAATAGAGTATGATTTCTTCTTTCTGCTACACCATTTAATTATGGTGTATATGGAGGTATCCATTCAGAGAGAATACCGTTTTCTTTAAGATAGTCTAAAAACTCACTAGAAAGATAATCTCCTTCTCAATTAGATCAAAGGATTTTAATACACTTTTCAGTTTATTTTGCAACCATACTTTGATACTCTTTAAATTTATTAAAAGTTTCGGACTGATGTTTCAAAAGATACACATGTCTATACCTTGATAGATCATCGGTGAATGTGATGAAGTAAGAGTATCCATCTCTAACTGATGTTATCATAGGACCACATACATCTGTATGCACAAGTCCTAACAACTCACTTGCCTTTTCTTTATGTCCTAAGAATGGAGATTTGGTCATTTTATCCACAAGACAAGATTCACGAGTTTCTAATGATTCAAAATCATAAGGATCAAAGAACTCTTCTTTATATAACTTGTGTAATCTTGACTCACTAATATGGCTAAGTCGGCAATGCTAAAGAAAGGTATTATTAACATCCTCTCTCTTTCTTTTATTACTTTCACCAACATGAAATACATTATCATTAAGACATAAAACTAGAAGACCATTTTTCATAATGCCTTTGCAATAGAATTCATTAGAAAAAGAAATAGAGCAACCATTGCTCTTTCCATTAATTTCAAAACCTTTCTTTAACAACAAAGGAATAGAAATTATATTTCTAATGATTTTTGGCATATAATAACAGTCTTCTAGTTTTAGAAGCTTGCCGGATGGTAACTCCAAGATATAGGTTCCAATAGCTTCTTCCTGAAGGGATTCTTCTCCAGCGCCGAATAGCTTGAAGTCACCTTTCTTCAAACTTCTAATTTTCTGTAGTCTATACAATGACTTGCATATATGAGAACCATAGCCAGTATTCAATACCCAAGAATTAGAATTTGAAGAAGTTAATGACAAGTTGGTATGTAACACAAACACACTTTTTTATGCAACTCTTGCATCAAGTTTCACAACTGCAAGAAAACTCTTATAAATCTTGAGATTCCTCAACCATTCCACATAATTTGGATCGGTCAACTTGTTGGCATCTAAAATGCCTCTTAGTGATAGTGAAGAAGCCATCTAATGCATATTTAATTCTACATAAACAAAAAATAAAACTAACATAAGTAAACCAATCATGATGACATCTTTATAATTAGACAAGGATTTTTATCTAATTGTTACTCCCATTATTTTATCGACTTATCATAGCCCTCTCCTATGATAAACAAGAAATATATTAATTTTTCTTAGTAGGGTTAAGATCCTAATTCCTCATAAAGCCTTGTGGGTACACAACAAACCTTTATGAGTTCAAAGGTAGGAAACTCTTTCCAATTGGATCTCATGTAATTCTCAACTTTATCTTGTCCTCTAAAAAATTCATAGCCTTATGGATACACAACAAACTATAATGCTTTAGTTAAGTTAGACCCTTCATTTTCATACAATCATATTTAAATAATGTTGCCCTTGTGGTACACAACAAAGATACATATTAAAATATGTTGTAAGCATCTTTATGCACTAAGACAATATTATATCAATCCTCATAACTAGCCTTGTGGGTATATAACAAAATAGCATGGATATTAATAAAATAATGTCTAGGCATGAAGAAAGGTTGAGAGTAATGTTTTATCAATATTAAGCTTATCCATAAAAGACAATCAAATAGTTGGCCAGATAAGCAGGTGGAAGGCTCTCCTTACTCAGAAAGTAAGGTCCTAATTAAGTAACCACCATGAGTGCTTTCCTAGACACCAACTCAATCAATTGTTCTAGAATGGGTCAGCTCAAAGTATTTTTAACACTATGACTTAAAATAATTTTATGTGAGGGCTTTTTGGTCTCTTAGCACATTCCATATACTTTGCATTTCTTATGCAAGAAGCAAATATATCAAGAAATATGAACATGCTTGATCATATTTAATATTGCTATCACATAGCATTTTTTGATCCTATAACATGCATGATCATTTGAATGTACCATTTAAGGATGGCTCTGATACGACTGTTGGGGTTTCTATACACGTCTGACAGCGCAGCAAAAGCGTGTGGATTTTATAAATTTCTCAATGAAATATATTTACATGAAACCCTTAATAGCCAAGATAATCTTAATGGTAACAATCAAATGAATAAATAGTAAATGTAGGGTAAGAAGAATACTTGTAACGCTAAATCCAATATGTTGGAATATCTACAAGGTACCCAAGTGTTCATCCTCCAACGTTGATCCATACAGAAACTGGATTCAAGACTCTGGCTCCTTCAAAACTTTGATCTTTGATGTTTTAATACTTCTAAAGGATTTGATTGGCTTGCTTTCTCTTCCTTCTATTTTTTCTTTTCTTGCAAGAAATCCTCCAAAGCTTCTTATCTTGACGAAGACCTCATTGTCTTGGTTTAGAACAAGACAACCTCTTGTTAGACAACCTATTATCTTGAAGAAGACCTCTTTGTCTTGGTTTAGGACAAGATAACCTCTTGTCCTGAAGAAGACCTTCTTGTCTTGATCCAGGACAAGGCCTAAAAGAGAAATTAAGGAAAGAGAGTTTATTTCTCTTCGAATAAATTCTATGCATCATGAACCACGGAAGGCTTTCCTATTTATAAGAGGTGGAGGGATGCGGATGCATCCCATCCACATACCTCCTCCTGCCTCATCATGATGAGGTATGTTCTAAGGATAGCACCTCATCATAATGAGGCGCTACGAAGAAAGGCGCTACCAAGCGAGTGAAAAGATGTATCTGCTCAAAAGACTTATTCGATAAGCCTTATCCATGCCCTTCTCACGTTGATAACCTTCCACACTTATTTCATGATAATGTCCAAAATAAAACACCAATCAACAGTCTAAATTAAAACATCATCCAATGATCCAGATTAAGACATCATTCATGCTTCAGATTAAGACACCATCGCCAATGATCCAAATCCTTCACCCAGGAAGCCATCCAATGGTCCAAATAAAGCCAATTGGATTTCAACTCTTGGCCAACCCACATTAGGTCATGATCTAATCATATTAGATTAACCTAATAAAAGAATAAGATTCAAATCTAATTTGAATCAGGAGCTAGGGTTTGTAACACGTGCTAGCATGTCTATCCTGCAAACATGATCTAATCCAATTAGACTCTTGATCAGTTTCTTTGTGTGTGATCCATTGGGTTTCATATCTAGCCACACTACGTAGAGACTTAAGAATAACGACGCTAAAAAGTAATTTACCGATGCTTTCTTAGTGTCGGAAAGCAACATTCTGACACGTCTTGAAGCGTCGAAATAGCGTTAGCACAGCGGGTATGGAAAAAAATTTACCAACGCTTTATAAAGCATTGAGAAGATTTCTGCCAAAGCGTCGGCAATGTTCCCGATGCTTTGAAAAGCGGCAACATAACATTTCTGACGCTTTATAAAACATCGAATCAAAAATATGGCTCATTTTCGGCTGTAGTTGGCTGGGCTAACCTTTTTACCGACGCTTTATAAAGCATCGGTGGCTCATTTTCGGCTACGATCGGCTCGGCTAATTTTTTCCCGACGCTTATAAAGCGGCATCGAAACTTATTTTTCTCCTCCCATATTTTAAAGCCTGGAACAAGTTGCTCAATGAATCAAATTTAAAAATCCGAGGAATTATGGCTTGACTCTTCCAAGAGATATAATAATTAAGCACAAGACTTCAGCCGATAAGATGCAAGAACCGTGTTTCACATCACAATTGATCAGGTGACATTGACAAATGAAAGAACAACACCGGCAAAAAATAAATAAATAAATAAATAAACAAATAAGCTAACAGTTTGTAGCAATTTTTGATCAAATAAATATTATCACATATACTCACGGTGAAAGAAACAATTAGTCGATCATTTTGCCACCACTTTGTTCATGAATATATCAAGATTAGTACAGAAAAGAACTAAATTTGCTAACCTGGATGCCATCCTGTACACTGCTTTAAAATTAGATATATGGCATTATTAATCATTCATATAAGGTTAAAAAAGAAGGGAAAGATCTGGTGTCATCTCCAGAGTTTGACTATCCTAAGAAATTGGATCACACACTTCTGTGCTACATGCAAAGAAACTCTAGCACCATGCTTTGCAACCATTGCAAATTTAACAAACAAAAAAAAAAAAAATGCAGCTCTGACATGTTATGTCAGTTTCCAGTCATGAAAACTAACAGAGGGCGAAATTCATCCTTTATCTATCGATGCTAATCATCAAGGGCTTAAGTGGCAGTCCATAAAACATTATGGCATATAATAAATACTTATTGCTCCACTAGGTTATTGACACAATACATTGGAGGAATACTGTACACCCTTTCACAAGTCCTGTAGCATAATGCATTGCTTGTATCATATGTTGCACATCAGAATGGCATTCTAATGAATGGGCCAAAAATCATTGACACGGGTCTGAGACCGTGTACAGGTATCCAAAAGCTAACCCACCCTCATGTATTTTGGCAGGAAGTTTCATGCCCCATTCTCTCTTCCTATACTTTGCAAGTGTATATACAGCCTATTCAGAATTTAGATCTACCAATGGGCGCAAAGGTCCAACTCAATAATGGATTGATCCATAATTCATACAGGAGAAATTGGGTTGTCTGTTTTCATGAACTTGAACATTTTGAAGTATATCCTATTTTGCATGACATTGCTGAGCTATCTCAAACAAAGATAAATGCACAACACATGATCTTATGATCGAACAATGCAAGGGTACTCTTGGGAAAGATTGACAATCCCCCGTATCGTCCCATCAAATTCTACAATATTGACAACAAGGATGACTCCATCTATTTAAATTAGTTCTTTTGATACTTCATCATTCTGGGAATGATGTACATTCCCTGCAAGAAGATGGATTTGAATTTATAAATAATATCTACATGAAACTTAATAGGAGGTTAGCATCAACAAGCAACACTATTTATAAAAAAATATTTCAACTAACTAGCTATTAATTTCAGAGTCCTTGCCATCCTTTGACCCAACCCATTTAGTGACTGCTTTTACACCATTTATGCATATGAGGGTATTCTTGTCATTAATCTAGCTGAACAGCTTATGACCCAACAAAAAAAAAAACCAACATAATCTGCTCCTCTTCCTTTTTCATTGTCCCTGTTAACGTGTCCCTGTTAACCTCTCTCGTGCTAGAGTTCTCAAAGCAACTAACAGTCGCAAATATCATTCATCACTGTTTGTTCCTCAACATGGCAACAATAGTATACCCACACTCGTTTTAGAGGGCTAAACTGTTCACCTACTTAGACTACGTGACATCATTTTAGACAAACAATTAAAAAAAAAGCTGATAATAAAATACATGGCATGGAAATAAAACTGAAGAGTTACCCAACTTAGACATAAATTTCAATTCAAATCTGAATAACTCCAACAAATGTACAATAATGGATGTAATTACTTCATTTTACAACCAAAAGTATCTAACCTAAAAAGATAAAATCACATTGCATTCTTCACATCCAAATTAAAATTTTAAATATAAATTTCACTGCAATCAACTAAGAGATAGTTTGATACAATATAAAATTTAACAAAATTTAAAAATACATGAAATGAAAGATATAAAATAAAAAAAGCCGAGGTCAATGATCTACAAGAGGAAGGTTGTCACCCTGTCCGCGAGGATCTAACGCTCTAGGAGCCTATAAGAATAATTAAAAATATTTAATTTACTCAACTATCAATTACATATATTAGATAAATAATTGATTTAATATAAAATATATAATTAATAATATATGTATTTACCTGATGTGGAACAACATTTATACGATAGATGTAAGCCGCTCAATGTGTTCTCTGATAGAATCTATCGCTGCACGATCGTCGGCACGCCTTCGTTGCATCTCCTCCATCGCTGCTCTATCGTCGGCACGACTCCGTTGCATCTCCTCCATCGCTACTCTATCGTCGGCACGACTCCGTTGCATTTCCTCCATCGCTGCTCTATCGTCGGTACGACTCCGTTGCATCTCCTCCATCACTGCTCTATCTGCGATACGACTCTGTCGCATCTCCTCTATTTTCTGCTGAAGTTTGTGAACACCATTTGCAGCATCTGTAGCATCACATGCACGTCTACTCATCTCAGATATCTAAGTAAGGGTAACTCCAACTCCATAACCCCTCACTCGATCGTAGCGCTCTGGCCCCATCAGCTCCATAAACATCTCGCCTCAATGCGACTGCCTCAATGCGACTACTCTGTGTAGATGCTGTAGAGTCGTCGATATGCTCAGCAATAAGAGCTGTAGCTCTTTTCTGTATTAATTTAAAAAAATTAGTTAGATCTTACTGAATAATAAAATCTAATTAAAATCGTTGCATGAAATAATTGTAATAAATATTTACATAAAAGTCCCTTGACTCATCTCTGACAGAAGTGCCATCATCGTGAATATGAGTCATCTGGTAAAACTCTACCTTATGGGGTTCTCGTCCATACTCATCCATCTACAAGAAAAATTATAGATATCGCAATATGCTTTCATATACCTTTGGGACTGATGCAATTCAAATTAATTTCAGGTCATAATAAAGCTTAAAAGCAAACACATAGGAGGTGCACTTTCGAAGAAGAAAAAGAGTAAGCTCTAGAATTCGCCTTGTATGCTTAGCATTGAGTTAGTTTATTTAGCTTGTAGATTGGAGGCTTCAGAATGTTCTGACAATAATCTTTGATGATCAGGTGTTGTTTATAGTGTGTATGATGAGGTTCCAGCATGGCCAGGGCGTGAAAGGGATTGTGCTGAAGAGAGATGCTATTTTGGCCTGAGAACAGCTCAAGGACTAATTGAGTTTGAATGTGAGAACTGGACTAGTAAACAGATGTGGGTGGATGCAGTACAAAACCTGCTTCGACAAGTAACTACTAGTTCAGAGCAAGTAGAGCCCTCCCTGGAAGTACTAAAACTCACCTAGTGTTGTTTATCTATACATGGCAGGCAATATGTAATAACAGTGAAGTATATAGATACTTGAAGTAAAGAAATTTGGTTTGTTTCTCTACTCAGAAAGCCCATGTCACTGAACTAATAATAAATTCTGAAGCATTCTTTCTCTAATTGATGGAAATGAAGATGTTCAAGCATGATGCAAAAAGACTACAATGATGACAATATAAACAAACATGTAGGATGGATATCAAATGGAAGAATTCTGATACAACTGAATTAATGTAATTCATTTCAGTCTCTGTATACTTATTTTCAGGAAAGAAACAAAAACTCAGCTTTGGTTTAGGTTTCTATCAGGTCCAATTAATTTATTCCACATGTATCACGGTAGATATGTATCACAATATATCATTATAATAAGTAAATACTTTGATATAAAAAATATAAATTTATACAATTAAGGAACATATGAACTCTTGTCTGACTCATGCATAACTCTGGAATCCCGATGTATGAGGAGCAAACAAGGCTGCTCGTGCAGCTTTACCAATATTAGAATATATCTGCAAAATTAAATAAATATACTTGTTATATTCCGAAAGTAAAGCATATATGTATATATAATGTACAATAAAAAATTAATATTTTAATAGTGTCTTAAAAGATTAAATTATAAGATACCTGTCCCCTCTCTGAGAACCAGTAATGAACCAACTCCATCCATTGATGAGGGGTACATCAAGAGGACAAGTACCAACTACCTGCTCCTCGGTCATATCCGGCAACAATTGTGCTTCATTTTCAACTGTGCCTTATATTCTTTCCATTTTCGGTTGAGAGACTTCGTTACAAAATCATGAGAGGATGGAGGTAGTAGAAACTTGGCCTGCAAAAGAAATATGGTAGAACCATAGCTGCATGCATCAAGGCTATTGGCAACCCTGCTTCTAGATTCATAGAAATTAATACATATCATTTGACAAATAACATGTCTACGTGACAGTTGTGTTAGAAGGAATCCAACTAAATTTGTAATTACAAAATATAAATAGAATACAACAGTATCAAAAATACAATGTTTGAGTCTTGACATGACCGGATAGGCTTCTTAGATTGCAGTGGTCCATATTACTGTAGTTGGTAAGCGGAATTCAGTTTTAGGACTATTGATATAAATAGCATTATAATAAATAGCATTATAAGATGATGATTCAAAAAGCAATTCCCATATATGTTAATCACAACTTGTCATACATCCTCGTCCAGGCCTTTGAGCTTATATAAATTCGTTGCTTGTTCACGTTTTCTGCAATTGGTAAAGCAAGGCAATTTTTTAACTCTACTTTAAATCTAAAAAAAGACTAATCAGAAATAGGCCTTTCCACAGAAAATGGAAAAGAATCTTTCTTTAACTTATTTAACAGCTTTAGATATCTTTCAGAAGAAATGTCCAGATGTTGGATAATGATATCTCAACAGCAATTTTTTTTTTAAACAAAATGACTTTTGATCCGGTTCAAGATGTGTAGAAAGAAATCTTCATGTTAACATGGTGGTCTCCTAGGCTGTTTAGATGGCCCAATATCGTAAAGGCAAAGAACCAATTAGTCTGGACTCTGGACTAGGATAGTTTTGACCTCTACTGAGCTAGTGAAACACAACCAGCCTCCTATAGAAATCTAAAATGCCTTACTTCCAAGAGATTTTCTTGTATCACATCCTGTTGTCATAATTGATCCCTAGAAATGGTTCGTTATTACTCGTTGCTATCCTCGCCCATGCCCACTTCTTCTATGCATTTTTAGTGCAATACCATCAGTTCCTTATTTCAAGCACTCCAAATCTCCATCTAATAGTCCATTAAACCTTGCTTTTATTGATGATATCAACCCCGAACTTTGATAACCGTGAAAAGATGGCCTCTCCAGCCATCACTTCATAGCACTACAAGGAACATCTACAAGTTATACAATAGAAAACTAACTGACCAGAAAGAAATAGGAAGAGTTCAAATCCTGCAAAAGTAATGGCACATATATATAGTAAATATAAATTATGCGAAGCTTATAAACAACAAATTTCAAGATCCATTCACATGGAATATTGATGCAGTAAATTCAGGACTCTTGAATATTTAATGAAGACTTGGCATCCAACATTAATCTTGAAATAAATGTTTATAGATAGGAATGGTCATGATGAAATACAAAATGAACCCAGAAATACAAGCATCAAGCATAAAACATTAAAGATGGTCAAATTTAGTGTACATAACAAAATGATCATGATGAAAGAGGCTAGCAAATCCATTGCGCCAAAGTTGCATAATATGATGTGTTTGCAGTCTGAGGAGGATCATTAAGATTCTATAATATAACAAGTATACAAAATAAGAAATGTTTAGATTCAAATTTTTACCTGCACAACTCGTAGAATCTCAGCTTTATAAGTCGGAAGCATGTCATTTCATTTTGCATAACTCAGTGGACACAGCTGATACCTCCGTGCAACTGTCCCTAAAAAGGAACTCAATAAGCTAACGGCTTTTTTAATTGGCTGCCCTAGCTGATTGCACTCAATCACTATCTTCTCACCCTCGCGCATCTGCCATACATCTTGTACTGCCATGGGCCCGCGTTTGTGTGTAACCCTTCCAAATTCATCTGCATAAAAATAGATATAGTATACTATAGTAAAAAGTGTAAAGAAATTTTATCAAACTAAATAAAAAATAAATTACCCTGAATGTGTAGCTCATCGTCTCCTACACCGACAGTAGGATCATGATGCCCCGAGGATGATGGACCTGCAATAGACTGTTGTGCCGAAGAACTGGATGCAACGTTCGGTACCGAAGAAGGACCAGCATGAACCTCCTGTGCTGAAACAGAGGTGCCAGCCTGTGTCTGTGAGCGCGGCATAATATCACCTATCATTTACATCAAAGTAAGAGTTAATAAAAATAAATATTAATTTAATTGAATAATTACTACAAAATCCAATACATTGCAAAATTTAATACTAATAAGAATCAAGCATTATCATTTCCTTCAAATTATATTCTAACCAAGGATACCGTGGCATGTATGTCATCAATCAGTTCAAAACTGAATGGCATGGAATGCGTATAAGTGTCATCATCTTCCAGCTGCTTTCCCACATCATATAAGTCCCTAGGTTTTATTTTAATAACAGTAGCCCAATCTTTATCTTTTGCATCTTGTACAAAAATACTGGACGAGCTTGAGAAGAAAAATGAATGGATCATCTTTCAATAAGGCACAAGTATGTATCAACCTTATAAAATTTACAAGTGTAAATCCATTTGCATCCTTTTCAAACCTCTTGATGAGTTTATATCTACCCAATCACATCTAAATAATATGACTTTAAAGATTCCATAGTAATCTAACTCATAAATATCTTTTAGTGCACCGTAATAAGTTTTTTCATCTGCTTCCACCATAACACCGCTATTTGTATTCTTCTAAATTTCTCACGATCTTTAGTATGGAATTTAAAACCATTGATTATGAAACCATTATATCTATTGACGACTTTGTTAGATCCTCGAGCCAGGGCTATTAATTCAACTAAAAATTTTCTCTCCATAATCGTTGGTACCTAGAACATAATAAAGAATGTTAACAAGATATTTAATGTTAAATCTATCCATATATTTTCTAAGTAGATGTCAAACCTATTTTGAAACCCATGTAGGAAATAACTCGACTAACCATCGCTGCTCAATCCTTGGATTAGGTCGAGTGCTATGATTAGCTTGTCGCTGAGACATTAAAAATTTGCTGCACAATATTTACTTTGTTCATTTAGAATATGTTGGCCCAGATGACAGCCCAAGAGGGGGGGGGGCAGGGTGAATTAGGTTCTTTAAAAAATTTAACCTCTTAAAAAAATGTTTGCTTAAGATAAATGAAAGTAAATGCAATGCAAATATAAAGCACAATCAATGAGATAGAGATAGAGATATAGACAATAGAAGCAAGCAAAGACAAATATTTTATAGTGGTTCGGTGTATCCAACACCTACGTCCACTCCCAAGATCCACTTGGGTCCATAATATAATCTCCTCGATTACAGCCGAGTTGTTTTACAAGCTCACAACCCAAACTTGTTGTTTTACCCGGGATCACAACGAACCAGCCGGTTTTTCGGGCTCACCAGCACACAACCCTAAACTCAAGCTATTCTAGCTTGACCCGAGGTTAACAACCTCCACTAGTTCAATCCCCTTGATTAAACTAGGCACAAACAAAAAGAATATAGTTTTTCAAAGATACACACTCCTCAATGAGCAAATATTCAAGAATAAGAAAATAAGTTTAGAAAAGCTGATTTGAAGTTGTTTGGCTTTGAGCTTTTCTTCTTTTCTTCTTTTCTTATTTTCCCTTTGGAATGATGAATCAAGCCTCAGCTTTAATTCCTCATAGTGTTGCAGTTGAGAAGATTGGAAATGGAAGAAACATAGCTTTTTCTTCAATTTGGGAAATCCACCGATTTTTGATTTGAGACGCCTTGGATTCCTCTTTGAGCTTTTTGGAGTGGAAGGATTTGAGTTTGAAGGATTTTCTCTTGAGATTCAGGCTCAGGCTTTCTCGGATTTTTGATTTGAACTATTTCTATTTTTCCGTCTCTCTCCTTCTTCTCTCTTTCTCTCTTTTTTTTTCAAATGGGTGTTTTTTTCCTTTTTATAGATTTTCTTCAATCCGTTTTTGGGATGAAACTAGCCGTTGGAGTGTACCTAGAAATAAAATATATCCGTTAGAAATTAGGTAAAATAGAAATATTACCGTTAGAGCTGATCTGGCATTTTAAATTTTGTCCCATTCAGGTTGGAGTCGGCTCAACTTTTCAGGTGTCGGCTCCAGATCGTTTTACCAAAAATAGAAATTTCGAGTTCGTTGAGGAGTCAGCTCCGAAAAAAGTAAGTGTCGGCTCCCGAAAACTATAGGTGTCGACTCCAGGATGCTCAAAAAATTAACATTCTGTCCCCGCATCGGAGTCGGCTCCAGACACTAAGTGTCGACTCCGAAACTCTAGGTGTCGGCTCGAAACTCTAGGTGTCGGCTCCGGATCGTATCAAAAATCAGATTAAAATTGAATTGGCCATGGGGTCGGCTCCAGACTTTCTAGGTGTCGACTCCAAGCTCTGAAACTTTGAAATCTCTGATTTGTATTTGATTCAAAATTTATTTCTTAATTCCTTTAAATTGATCAAATAAATTTAAGTCCTGAAACACTTATAAAACCATTAGTAATCAAATAAATATACTCAATTCCTTTATTAATCATCAAAATCAATAAATGGATCAACAATCTCCCCCTTTTTGATGATTATAAAAACATTGAGTATATGCATAGAATTCTTAAATTAAAAAATTATCAAGGAAGTGATCTTCATAAGTAAGCTCCCCCTGAATAAGGTAGCTCCCCTATGAAGTTCAAATTATTCTTCTCTTACTTTACATATTTGGTACTTAAGATTTCTTTATGCATAGTCAAATCAATTTGATTATAATCCACATCAATTAAATAACTCATATTAATCAATTAACTTCATTAATGTTTTCATATTAATCAATTAATGCAACATAACTTTCTCCCCTTTAATGCAATTAACAATATAACTTTCTCCCTCTTAATGCATATACAACCATAATTCTCTCCCCTTTTTTGTAATCAACAAAAAGGTAAAGAATATTTCACAATGCATCAAAAGATAATTTTATTGCATCAAAAGATAATTTCATTTCAACAAAAGTCAAGTATTACATCAAAATACTATTCATCAAAATATACCTTCATTACATCAACATGTAAATTACATCATCAAAAGTTCTTACATCATAAACTTCATTACATCAAAATGTAAATTACATTTCATCAAAATTACATTAAGATATCAACATTAAACATTCATTGCATCAAAAGTTCTTCCTCACTATTCTTGTTAAATGATCTACAATATTTTTCATTCCATCACATTGAAGCTTAACATAGTCTTTAAGTCTCTCATCAACAAATGTGCAAGCTGTTGAGATTTTATCTTGAAGCTCGGCGTTGCACCTTGAATAAGTTTCACTATCCACAAATCTCTTTAAGTTCTTCAAAGATATTCTTCAAATCACCACTTAAAGATTCTGCAGAGGAGTTGAGAGTTGATTCAATTTTTGCAATCCGATCATCAAGTGAATAAAGTGATTCTTTTATATTCATGAATTGACTGTCAAACTCATCCTTCTGAGCAGCAAACAAACTTTTTAATTGCTCCATTTGAAGGTCTGAGAATCCAGCAGAAGAAGTGGATGGTTGATCATTAACATGTGCAGGTGCAGGAGCAGGAATGGGACTCCTAGGCTGTGAGAAGGAACCCTAACTGATGGTCCAGCCTCGCAAGGCTCAGAAACTCTCGGCACAGGGGCTCTCTCATCAAGGTGTCCTTTCCTATCCCACTGTCCATTCACTTTAGCAAAACCCATCCGATGCAATGTTGCCAAACTATAGTAGTCGGTGTGCCTCAGGTTCTTAGATGGTTCATTCTCTTGAATTACAACCCCTTGGCTCTGAAAACCATAGTAAGCACCATGCCATACGGTAGGGATGATCTTCTCTTCCCTCCAGCTTCCGCCATATAAAATATCATCATAGCTGCAAGGTTGATTGGCTGTCCAGTCAAAACACTATCCATAATAACAATGTCTCGCTCCGAGACATACTCAAACCGACCGGTCTTCGGAAACAAATTCTACTGCAAATGTTGTGTAATAATCTCAATTCCAAAGGTAATTGATTAGCTCTAATCTCCTCAAACTCTGTCACTTCCCTTCCTAACATCCTTGAAAGAGCCGCTGACCTATCACTGTGCATGTCAGCTGCTAAACCGGTAATTGGGATGCTAAGGAGGTTTCCAAGCTTTTGAAAGTAAGGTGAATCCTCTTATTTCTTACTGAGCTAACTAAACCGCCATCACCTCTAGCCAAATTAAAATAAAATTCTTTTACTAAGGCTGGATAAGTGGGAACATCAAGAGAGCAGAGCTTATCCCAGCCCATTTCCTTTAATTGCCTACCGATTGAGAAACCCTCGGTTTCAAATAGTCAAAATCAATCTTTCTCCCCATTGTGATAACCCTCCCGGCTAAGGTATCTACCTGAGTGGAAGAGGTGTTGGGGTTGTCTGAATCCGTGGACGAATCACTGCTTGGAGTCGGCTCACGAACGGGACGACGCGGACCATTTTCCGTGGTCACCGGCGCTCCAATCACTGATTCCCTCCTTTTGGGTGCCATTAGATCTTTGGAAAGTTTCGATTTGGATGGAATTGAGGTGGGGAAGTTTTGGAAGAATTTTGGAAGAGTTTGGTTAGGATTTGAGAAGTTATGAAATGATGAGGTGTCGACTCTGCCCTAATAAATCAATTTTGGAATCCCAGGTGTCGACTCCGCAAAGTCGGGTGTCGACTCCAAATCGCTAACACAGTCAGCGCTCGAACTGGAGTCGGCTCCACTTATACGGGTGTCGGCTCCAAGGTCAGGGACCGAGAGCGACACAGTCAGAGGTGTCGACTCCTCATTCTGAGGTGTCGACTCCAAAGACAGTTTCAGAAAAAAAAATTGAGATTCAAATGACTGAAACTTGTCAAAAAGAGTTCAATAAAAATTTCAAAAAATCTTTGAAATATCAAGGATCAAATAGCTCAAATGACTAGATAATTTGTCCTTAAAATTGTGAGAGGATTTTCAAGAAATTTATAGAAATCTAGATTCTCATTCCTTAGGGTTTCAAAATCACTCTAAAGGGTCACATATTCCTAATTCACCTCTAAGATAACAAAATCTCTCTTCACTTAAGGTTTTGTAAATATGTCAGCTAATTGTTCCTCTGTATTAACATATTCAAGACAGATTTCATTATTAGCTACATGTTCTCTTATGAAATGATATCTAATTTCAATGTGTTTTGTTCTTGAATGTTGAATTGGATTTTTAGTCAAATTTATTGCACTCGTGTTATCACATCTAATTGGTGTTTTATCAAGGGTTATGCCATAATCTTCAAGTTGCCTCTTAATCCAAAGGATTTGAGCACAGCAACTTCCAGCTGCAACATACTCTGCTTCAGCAGTAGATAATGCAACCGAATTTTGCTTTTTGCTAAACCAAGAGATTAAGTTACATCCTAAGAATTGACATGCACCACTTGTGCTTTTTCTATCTAATTTACATCCAGCATAGTCAGAATCAGAATATGCAATTAAATTTAAAGTTGAGTCTCTAGAGTACCATAAACCTACATTTTTAGTTCCACTTAAATATCTTAAAATTCTTTTTACAGCAATTAAGTGAGATTCTTTAGGTTCAGATTGAAATCTAGCACATAAACATACTGCAAACATAATATCTGGTCTACTAGCTGTTAAGTAAAGAAGAGATCCAATCATACCTCTATAATGTTTTTGATCTACTTTCTTACCATCTTCATCTTTGTCCAATTTGCACGAAGGACTCATAGGAGTTCCAAGTGGCTTGATTGACTCCATTCCAAACTTCTTGAGCAGTTCTTTTGTGTATTTGGCTTGATTGATGAAAATTCCTTCTTTGCTTTGTTTGATTTGAAGTCCTAGGAAGAAGTTGAGTTCTCCCATCATACTCATTTCAAACTCACCCTGCATCAACTTAGCAAATTCTTGACATAACAAATTGTTAGTAGCACCGAATACAATATCGTCAACATATATTTGTACTACTAATAAATCTTTATCTTTTCTTTTCAAAAATAATGTTTTATCAACATTTCCTCTTACAAAATCATTTTCAATTAAAAATTTACTTAATCTTTCATACCAAGCTCTAGGTGCCTGTTTCAAACCATATAGTGCTTTGTGTAATTTAAAAACATGATTTGAAATTCATGATCTTCAAAACCAGGTGGTTGTTCAACAAACACTTCCTCATTTATAAATCCATTTAAAAATGCACTTTTAACATCCATTTGAAATAAATTGATATGCATATGACATGCAAATGCAAGTAATAATCTAATTGCTTCAAGTCTAGCTACAGGTGCAAAGGTTTCATCAAAATCAATTCCTTCTTCTTGATTATATCCTTTTGCAACTAATCTAGCTTTGTTTCTAATTACTATGCCATTTTATCTAATTTATTTCTAAATACCCATTTTGATCCTATAACAGAATGATCTTTAGGTCTATCTACAAGAGTCCAAACATTATTCTAGTAAATTGATTTAATTCTTCTTGCATAGCTAACATCCAATTATTATCTTTTTCTGCTTCTTCAATAGTTTTAGGTTCAATTTGAGATACAAATGCAAGATGATTATTGATGTTTCTCATTGATGATCTAGTTCTTACTCCTTGAGATGGATCACCTATAATTAATTCTCTTGGATGACCATAGGCATATCTCCAATCTCTAGGTAGATCTATATCATTATGATTTGCATCAACAACATCAACACTAGGAGAATCATTATCTTTAGCTTCTTGTTCATGATCTGAAGATACATCTATATTCAATTTTTCAATATCTCTTTCTAGAATGTTTGTATCTTCCTCATCATCAATCTTTTCAGAACTTGATGCTAAAGATTCATCAAAGATTACATGAATAGATTCTTCTACAATTAAGTTTCTCTTGTTAAATACTCTATAGGCTTTACTAGATGTTGAATATCCTAAGAAAATGCCTTCATCAGATTTTGCATCAAATTTTCCTAGATTATCTTTGCCATTATTATGAATGAAACACTTACAACCAAATGCATGAAAATAACTTATGTTTGGTTTTCTATTATTCCATAGTTCATAAGGTGTTTTCTTAATTATTGGCCTAATTAGAGCTCTATTAAGAATGTAGCATGCCGTGTTTATAGCTTCCGCCCAAAAGTATTTTGGTAGGTTGCTTTCACATAGCATGGTACGGGCCATGTCTTCTAAGGTTCTATTTTTCCTTTCAACTACTCCATTTTGTTGCGGTGTTCTAGGTGCAGAAAAATTATGATGAATGCCATTTTCTATGCAAAAGTTTTCAAATAAATAATTTTCAAATTCAGTGCCATGATCACTTCTTAGAGACACTATGGTGTTGTTTTTCTCATTTGTGACCTTCTTGAAGAATTTTAGAAATAATGGAAAGGTCTCATCCTTATGAGCTAAAAATAATACCCAAGTGTATCTAGAATAATCATCTACAATCACAAGACCATATTTCTTTTCTCCTAGACTTGTGGTTCTAGTAGGTCCAAAAAGATCCATGTGAAGTAGTTCAAGTGGCCTAGAAGTGGAAACAATATTTTTAGTTTTGAAAGAATTTCTAGTTTGTTTTCCAAATTGACATGCATCACAAATTTTATTATTTTCAAAATCTAGTTGTGGAAGTCCTTTTACTAAATCCATTCTAATTAATTTTGAAATAAGGTGTGTGCTTGCATGACCTAATCTACGATGCCACAACCAACCAATCTCATTCATATTAGCATTATTAGCAACTAAGCAATGATTACTAGTAGACAAATTATCTAAATCAATCAAGTATACATTGCCATTTCTATTTCCAATAAAAATAATGCTATTATCAATGGGATTAGAAACTGTGCATATAGAAGATTCAAATGATACTTTAAAACCTTTATCACATAATTGACTAATGGTAATTAAATTGTGTTTCAAACCATTAACATATAAGACATTTTCAATATATGGAGGGAGTTATTTGAATATTACCAAACCCCAAGATTTGGCCTTTGCCATTATCACCAAATGTAACTACTCTCCTCTTTTGCTTTCAAGGGTGATGAATTGATCCTTGTCACCCGTCATGTGCCTTGAGCAGCTGCTATCGAGATACCACTTTCTCTTTGATTTTGGCCGCAAGACACTCCTGCAAAAATAATTAAGTCTTATATTTAGGTACCCAAGCCTTCTTGGGTCCTTCATGGTTAGTAGCATAAAAGACTGTTCCTTTGGGAACCCATATCTTCTTTCCTTTATTATTTAACTTCTTGTCAATTTTCTTAAAATTGCATTCAAAAACTTTGTGTCCTTCTTGTTACAGTAATGACATGTAACATTATCATTGTTTTGTTCCTTTCTAAAAAAGTTTTTGATAAATTTTTGCTTTAAGTTAGGTCTATAACCTAAACCAGCATTATCATATAGCTCTTTGATTACTTAACAATAAATTAAGTTTTTCAGAACTATAAGTGAATTTATCAATAATATTTTATATTTATCAACTTCCTTCTTTAATTTATCATTTTATTTGAAATTGATTCTTTTCTTTTGTCAAATTTTCTTTTTCAGATTTCAGCACTTTAGTTTCATTAATAAGATTTTCTTTTTCTTTAATGAAAGTTAAATTTTTATTTTTCAAAACCTTATATTTCTTTTTCAAAACTTTGAAATCACCAACAAGTTCATTAAAAGCATCAAACAATTCATCAAAAGCAAAGTCATCATAAGGATTTTCGGAACTTACCTTACTGTCATCGTTTGCCATAAAGCAAATGTTTGCAACTTCCTTTTGATCTTCCTCTGAAGAAGATTCATCACTATCACTTCAGGTTGCAACATAGGCTTTCTTCTTCTTCCTAAAGGTCTTTTTCAGTTAAGGACAATCATATCTATAATGCCCCGGTTTCTTACATTCATAGCAAATCAAGGGCTCTTTCTCTTTGTCCTTGTCCTTATCTTTTTCTTTTTCTCCTTCCATCTTAGCTCCAAATTTCTTTTTGTGGAAGGGTTTCTTTCTCCTCATGAATTTTTTAAATTTTCTTGCTAGAAGAGCTGTATCATCATCATCATCATCATTTTCACTATAGCTCTCCTCACTTTCAGCAGCCTTAAGAGCTATGGTCTTTTTCTTTTTCACATCCTCTTCTATGTGCTGCTTCATGATCAATTCATGGGTCATTAGGGATCCTAGAAGCTCCTCTAAGGGTAAGGTATTGAGGTCCTTTGCTTCTTGGATTGCTGTCACCTTCGCTTCCCACGTTCTTGGAAGTGACCTAAGAATTTTACGAACAGGTTCAGAGTTAGAATATGTTTTGCCTAAACTTTTCAAACCATTTACAATATTAGTAAATCTAGTATACATGCATGCTATAGTTTCAGTTTGTTCCATGCAAAATAATTCATATTTGTGCACTAGAATGTTGATCTTAGATTCTTTAACTTGATTGGTACCCTCATGGGTAACCTCTAATATATCCCAAATCTCCTTTGCGGAATTACATGTGAAGATTCTATTAAATTCATTAGCATCTAAAGAGCAATACAAGACATTCATGGCCTTAGCATGAGTTGTGCCATTTTCCTATCATTATCATTCCAATCCCTTTCGAGTTTAGGAACAATAGTGCCATCAACAATGTGTGTGGGTGTACTAGGTCCATTAATTATAATATCCCACAATTCATAATCAGAAGCTTGAATGAATATCCTCATTCTTGCTTTCCAATATGAATAGTTGGAACCATTAAATAGAGGAGGTCTATTCATAGAATGACCTTCGGCAAATGATCCAACATGAGCTGCCATTTGGATCTTTAGCTCTTGATCGTGTGACCAAAATCTAATGAGCACTTGCTCTGATACCAATTGTTGGCCCAGATGACAGCCCAAGAGGGGGAGGGGGGGGTGAATTGGGTTCTTAAAAAATTTAACCTCTTAAAAAAATGTTTGCTTAAGATGAATGAAAGTAAATGCAATACAAATATAAAGCACAATCAATGAGATAGAGATAGAGATAGAGACAATAGAAGCACGACAAACACAAAGATTTTATAGTGGTTCGGTGTATCCAACACCTACGTCCACTCCCAAGATCCACTTGGGTCCACACTATAATCTCCTCGATTACAGCCGAGTTATTTTACAAGCTCACAACCCAAACTTGTTGTTTTACCCGGGATCATAACGAACCCAGCCGGTTTTTCGGGCTCACCAGCACATAACCCTAAACTCAAGCTATTCTAGCTTGACCCGAGGTTAACAACCTCCACTAGTTCAATCCCCTTGATTGAACTAGGCACAAACAAAAAGAATATAGTTTTTCAAAGATACACAGCTCCTCAATGAGCAAATATTCAAGAATAAGAAAACAAGTTTAGAAAAGCCTGATTTGAAGTTGTTTGGCTTTGAGCTTTTCTTCTTCTTTTCTTCTTTTCTTCTTTTCTTCTTTTCTTCTTTTTCCTTTGGAATGATGAACCAAGCCTCAGCTTTAATTCCTCACAGTTGTTGCAGTTGAGAAGATTGAAAATAGAAGAAACGGAGCTTTTTCTTCAATTTGGGAAATCCACCGATTTTTGATTTGAGACACCTTGGATTCCTCTTTGAGATTTTTGGAGTGGAAGGATTTGAGTTTGAAGGATTTTCTCTTGAGATTCAGGCTCAGGCTTTCTCGGATTTTTGATTTAAACTATTTCTATTTTCTATCTCTCCTTCTTCTCTCTATTCTCTTTTTTTTTCAAACGGGTGTTTTTTCCCTTTTTATAGATTTTCTTCAATCCATTTTTGGGATGAAACTAGCCATTGAAGTGTACCTGGAAACAAAATATATCTGTTAGAAATTAGGTAAAATGGAAATATTACCGTTAGAGCTGATCTGGCATTTTAAATTTCCGTCCCAGTCAGGTTGGAGTTGGCTCCAACTTTTCAGGTGTCGGCTCCAGATCATTTTACCAAAAATAAAAATTTCCAAGTTCGTTAAGGAGTCGGCTCCGATAAAGTAAGTGTCAGCTCGTCATCATCAGGTGTTGGCTCCTGAAAACTGTAGGTGTCGACTCCAGGATGCTCAAAAAATTAACGTTCTATCCCCGCATCGGAGTCGGCTCTAGACACTGTAAGTGTTGACTCCGAAACTCTAGGTGTCGGCTTTGAAACTCTAGGTGTTGGCTCTGGATCGTATCAAAAATCAGATTAAAATTGAATTGACCATGGGGTCGGCTCCAGACTTTCTAGGTGTCGACTCCAAGCTCTGAAACTTTAAAATCTCTGATTTGTATTTGATTCAAAATTTATTTCTTAATTCCTTTAAATTGATTAAATAAATTTAAGTCCTGAAACACTTATAAAATCCATTAGTAATCAAATAAATATACTCAATTCCTTTATTAATCATTAAAATCAATAAATGGATCAATAGAATAAAAATATGATATTTAAACTTGAAATGCAATAAATCATACTAACCTACGATAGTCAGATATTATCTCATTATGGAGTAACACATAACGATGTGCTTGTGCCATTAATTTATGATCCAATACAATAGTTTTAATTTTTCCCATTACTCTACCTACAATTGAAAACTTATACAATTCTGCATTATCTACGAAATCACTATACTGTTGAGGTCTATTAAACACTGTCTCTACACCTTGAAGATATTTTGAACAAATGTCAAACACTCTTTAGCAATATATCCTTCCACAATCAAACCCTCTGGATAGCTCTATTTCATACATAATCTTTCAATCGCATAAGATACCTACAATATAAATAATTTTATAAGCATAGCATAATTATGATGCTACTTTTAAAATTTTAGTGTACCGATCAATACAATACATCATACTCTATAGTGTACCTCTCAATAGGATACATCCATTTATAATGTACCGGTCCACCTAGCTTGACTTCCGAAGCTAAGTGAATGAGTAGATGTACCATAATAGTAAAAAATCTAGGGGGAACAATCTTTTCCATCTGACAAAGTGTAATAATAACATCAGACTCCAACTGATCAAGCTCTCGAGGATCAATAACTTTTGAACATAATGCCTTAAAGAATGATGATAACCGAATTATAACTGCAAGAACTTGTTTAGGCACTAATGATCTTGAAGCTAATGGCAAGATATCTTGCATCAATATGTAACCATCATGACTTTTGAGATTAGAAATTTTTATATCTTTAAGATGCACACACCTTGAAATGTTTGATGCATATCCATCAGGTACTTTAATATTTTTCAATACTCTAAGAAAATAATTTTTTTCTTGAGGAGACATTGCATAAGATGTAGGAGGCAAATAATTTCTATCATTAGAAAGCATAATGGGATGAAGCTCTGGTCGGATACCCAGTTCTTTTAAATTCAGTCGTGCCTTCATGTTATCTTTGGTCTTTCCATCAAGATTCAACAATGTTCCAAGTAGATTATCACAAACATTCTTCGCTATATGCATGACATCAAGATTATGCCGAATAAGATTATGTTCCCAATAAGGTAAGTCAAAGAAGATACTTCTTTTCTTCCATATATGTTTGCTAGGTTGATTTGTAGAAGCTATCTGTACATCTTCCTCATTTTCTCTTTCCAAAAAGTTGTCTGGATCTTTAAACACCTGTGCATCCATATTACTAATAGTCACTTCTTCTGACAATCCTTCTTGATCATTCCTTCCTCTTTTTTTAGAAGACTTTGAGAATTTACCATACGTGTAACTGATGGAATCTATTTGTATACGAATATTAGTTCCAGAAGGTGGAACAGGTGCACATCCCAATTCTATGGTACCATCAAATAAATCTTTCTAAAAATAAAACGGATGATTTGGTTCTAACCATCAATGATGTCCCATATAACAAAATTTTTCTCCATGTTTTAACCAAATCGAATGTGTCGAATCTGCACAACAAGGACATGCAACTCTTCCCTTTGTACTCTAGCCAGATAAATTGACATATGATGGGAAATCATTAATAGTCCACAGCAAAGCTGCTCGTAATTTAAATGTTTCATCATTTGAAGCATCAATTGCATCGACACCTTCCCATAATTGTTTCAATTCCTCTATTAAAGGTTGTAGAAAAATATCAATATCATTTCTTGGACCCTTATCACCTAGAATAACCATTGATAAGATCAATGAGGATTGTTTCATGTACAACCATGATGGTAAATTGTATGGTATTAGAATAACTGGCCAAGTGCTATATGTAGAATTTAGAGTTCGAAAAGGATTGAAGCCATCTGAAGCTAAACCCAACCGAACATTACGAATATCAGAGGCAAAATCAAAATGCCTAGTATCAAATGCTTTCCATGCTAGACTATCTACTGGATGTCTCAACATTTCATCCTTCGTATGTCCTTCATCATACCATCTCATTAATGAAGCTATTTTCGATGATGAATATAGCTTTCTCAATCGAGGAATAAGAAGAAAGTAATGCAATACCTTCGCCGGTTTTTTTTGTTTTGTTCGTTACATCATCCTCTTCCTCTTCATGAGTTGCCATCGTGAAGATCCACATACATTGCATGACTCTCGATCATCATTTCCACCATGATATAACATACAGTCTTTCGGACAACTATGGATCTTTTGATATCCAAGATCCAATTTGTTGACAACTTTCTTTGCTTCATAATAAGAGGATGGTAAATTCGTGCCTTCTGAAAATGCATCCTTTAGTAATTTGAGAAGCATGGTAAAACTCTTTCCGGACCATCCATTCATATATTTTATATGAAATAAATTTATAAGAAAAGAGATCTTAGAAAATTTCAAACAACCCGGATATAATTGTTCATCTGCATCTTTAATTAAATTATGATGCTAAGCTGACTCAGTGGTTGATGATTGCATTTGCTTCTCAACAAATGTTTGTTCCATAAATGTAGAACTATCACATATCCTATCCGTTCTATGTATATTAATTGAACCTCTAAAATTTTGAAGACCAGGTCAAAAAGCATCTGTGATCAAACCTATCATATCATCTCCTACAAGGTTATCTTGCATATTACCAGATCTAATATCAGACGAGGAGGGTTGATTACTTGATATTGGCAACATACATTCTCCATGGAAAACCCACTCAGTATAACCTCTTGCAAAACCATTCCATATCAAATGTTCTTCAACGGTTTGTGGATCTAGAAAAGAGTTGTTAACACATCGTCGACACGGACATGAAATCTTTCCATTCAAACTACTTTTATCCATACCAAATTTAATGAAATCATGAACTCCATCAAAATATTTTTTAGTATTTCTCGGTTTATATATTCAACTTTTATCCATTTTAGTATAAATGATCGATAAACAATCAATTTTATCCAATATCCTGCACGTATTTCATCATCATAAGTGTTCAATATTTACAAATATCTAAACAATCAGATACAGCAACAATTCAAAATATAAATGGTAATATGATAGGAGAATAGGAGAATAATAAATAGATGAAATCTTGAAAAAAAAAAAAAGTAGATTTCCAACCTAGTCCCTAGTTCTCGCCTCAGAATTAAATGAATGAAACTCGAAAGCCATAGATGGAGGCAGATTTATGAAAATATTGACTGAAATTTATGTAGGAGACCAAGGAATGGAGAAAAATTATCGAAACCCATCTTGAAGAAGACAGCAGCAAGCAACCCTTCTTGTTTCTTCTGCTTGGGGTATGCTGCTTTAATAGTTATGTTTATCATATCTCATCACTAGTTTTGAGTTGGTATGGCTGCAGTCTAGTCTTTACAAAATGCAGATTAGTTAGAATTTGAATTTCCATAACCAAGGCAGTTATTTATTTTACTTTCTTAATCTTCATGTTACAAGGATCAGTTGCAAAACCTAAGTTGCTAAAATTTTTTATATATAGCCATGATTAGCTCTTCTCATTTGAAATGTCGTTTGAAATGCCAAAGCTCAGACACATGAGCAATGTGATCTTCTCTCCATCTTGTGTTTGAGCTTTGGCATCTGAATCCATCTTCTCTGAAAGATTTTTAGAGTATCAAGTGTATTACAGGATGGGAATACTAATGATAGTTCAAAAGGTTAATTTTGGTGCTAATCATTAGGTTATTATTGCCAACATGCAGTCATAGATAACCACTAAACTTCCATGCCATAGATTCTCACTCAATTTGACCTTATTTTTTGAAAAAAAAAGGTCCATCTATATTCTGTTTATATAATGTCTTTTTTCTGTTTATTTTTCTTTATAGATCTTATGGTTTGAAACTGTTGTGACAGGATCCTTCTGGAGCTCCAGTCACTAAAGAAAAGGAAGCAGCAACTCAAATTAGCAAATTGCCCATTTGCAACAACCAGCTCAACTGTCACCTGGCCTGCTTACGTCCGATCAAGAAGACTCAGCCACCAAATCACACTCCATTTAGTTCATTGGAGAATACACTCCCTGTTAAGAGTGCTCAGCATCGAGAATGTTTTTACCCAAAGTTAGTCAGATGAATGCAAACCATCTTATAGGACTAAGGGTATAGGCCTGTTCGAGCCTGCTATGGTTGTACTCTTCTGTTAAGTGTTTTTTCCTTCTCATTCACTTGTTAACTTCATTTTAGTTCTCCACCAAACAGCTATACATCAGACCATGGACGGTAATCATCTTCAAGCATAACAGGGAATTGGTCTTCCAAAAAGTTTAATTGTTATGTTAAACAAAAAACAAAAGGAACATATAGAAAGTTAAAAGGTTGAAATGTTATTCTCTTATCCAACATTTCAGCAATAGCAGAAAACCATATTAAAATAAGCCAACCAATATATGCAGACTTGCACACAAAACCTATTAAAGAACAATGTTAGTAATGGAATATGTCTGAAGAACAGCAAAAGAAAGCAATCATTTACTAATGTCAATGTTTCACCGGTGTAAATTGACAATTAGACTACATAACAGCATAAAAACAGTTGACCGTCGGGAACTGACATAAATAACTACCATCTTGAACTTAAAATACTTAAAATTTCATGCATCAAAACAGTTCTACAAAGCGGACATATGGAGATTATAAACACCAGGTCATGTGTTTTATATAGTAATCATTGGAGATAAAAGATGCCTCTTGCCAAAGCTGTGGCCATGTATGGCCAGGCTCTGGAAAGTTTCAAGAGGCTAAGAAATACTATTAATTGTCTTAGGCACACAAATGTTAATTTCTGCAGCAAAGGATGTTCTGATGTAAGGAAACATAGAAAAAGATTTTCTATGTTTAGTAAAACAAAATTTATGATAGATTGATTACATGGTGTGTCTGAATTATAAAACAAAATTTGAATGACTACTAAATGATTACTAAGCCTAGCTTGGCAAGGTTACTCATAGCATAGGATTTTCATATACATACTCTAAGACTATGTTCTTGTATGTCAACCTCATTTATTATAGCAAAAGTTTATAAAATGCCTGATGTCATTTCTTATCTTCTGGTCATTGTCAGATTATTCTGACCGACTAGTATTTCACAATCCATGTCTAGCCTCTCTCCTGTTCAAAATCTCATTAGAGGTTAATCCATCACCAACAACAAACAACTGACATCAGTTTGCATGCAAGTCAAGAAAGTTTGAATAAAACCTTGATGAGCTAGAGTTTGCACGGCAGATGTCATTTGAATGATTCTAGGATAACGAAACCCAATAACGCAGTAATGGAAAGTGGAATCCTATAAAACTGTTTAATGTCATTTGAACTAGGTTGGCTTTCTTGCAAGGCTTCCCCTCCCTCAGAATTCAAATGAGGTGCTGCCAAATGGGAAAGCAAGAGAGGCCTTTTGGAGAAATGGACGAGTGAAATTAGTCCAGGTGAGCTGGCCGCCTTCTTTCTTTCCTTCTTTTTTAAATCAAGTAGCGTGTGTTGACACGAATCAAACGACACGAATGCCTACAGTTTATGACTCGGTGGAGCTTATACATGGGTACGTACATACACAGCCATAAGAATTACTTGGAAACAGAGATCGAGGGGCGGCACCAAGTTGAACGGTTGATAGATACATGTATTAAAACTAAGGTTGTCAATTTTGTTTCGAATTATGTTTCGGTTTAGCTTATGAAACGAAATATTTCGGTATCGGACCGTTTCAGTACTTCGTTTCGGAATATATATATATATATATATAATAAAAAAATTATTCATAATTCATATTCTTTATAAATAATAATAACAACATAAAAATAAAGAGTTTAAGTTTTTAAGAGTTATATATATATATATATATATATATATATAAAAAATTTATTCATAATTCATATTCTTCATAAATAATAATAAATATAAAAATAAAGAGTTTGAGTTTTTAAGAGATGCGACCGTGGGGATAGGGTAACTAGAATTTTTTTTGTTATTATATATATATATATATATATATATATATATATATATACTTTAAAATGGGGATAGGATAACTAGGTTTTTTTTTATTTATATATATTTTAAATGGTTCTGAAAGGTTAATAATTCATAAACTGGTCTCCAAAAATATTTTACCGAAATGGTCGAAACATACCGAAACGACTGAAATACACCGAAACGCACCGAAATGGCCAAAAAAATTTTCGAAACGAAACATAGTACTTATCTTTTTGGATAAGCTACTGAAACGAAACATCTCGGCCGAAACGACCGAAACGGAACGAAATTGACAACTTTGATTAAAACACCATCATCCTGTGGTAGATGGGAAAAAGAATGGGAATAGGGCAAGGTGGCATCAAGTTGTTGTTCTAATTAGCTCTAGGAAAAACGAACAAAAGATTATTAAGAAAAAAAAGAGGCAACAATTAATACTGCAGTGATTAGTCAACATAACATAATGGTTAGTCCACATAATATCATTGCTATCTCTCCACGCATATGACCTGGTCTACACATGAGGAAGACGTGGAGAAACATGTTAAACCTGATATTTATTGTTTGCCTTTCCCTGTGAACGTAAGCTTTAGGGTCAATGGCATGATATTATTTCTGTCTCTCCTCATGTATGATTTGAGTTGTTTGTGAGGAGGCATTAAGCTTGGCATATATTGTAGATTCTTTTTCTATCAACTTAAGATATTAGGGTTGGTATTTATTATCAAATTATAATAAATTAGGATCATACCTGTTGCCGCCGGGATCCGTCCTCCGACTCGGGCGCGGTCGATCTCCAGGAAGAGGGGGGGGTGCGGCGGACCTGCAAAAGAAGCCCACACGCGGAGGGACGCTGGGGTTGGTCCTCCGCGGAAGACCCTCCGACGCTCAAGTCAGTGGGGAAGGAATCGGCGATCAACCAGATAATGAGGAGGTGGATCTCTCCGGGAGCCCTCTCCGGGGGTGGCCAATCGGAGGCCCCAAAAAGGGCAGGAGAGTGAGAGTGGAGGCGTGCGTACAGAGTCGCGTACCTGAGGGAATCTGCCAATCTGACCTTTATAGACTGTCACCTGGGGACTTGAGCATCTTCTGGAAGGTACTGAGGTTGTTACGATACGGAGGTAGACAGAATCAGGCCGTTGTGGGGCCGTTAGAATCCACGTCTTGTCTGTTAAGGGATCGATGGCTGAGAGAACTCCTTGATGTCTTGGGATCTGGGTGAGTAGACCTGAGGCGGTTACGATAGGTCTTAGGCCACGTCTTAACATGATTCCCTGCCTAAGGTGCTACTCGGATAAGCTTGGGCTCTCCCGCGTCAGGTTCCACGGAGGTAGACGTCAGAACGTGGATCGCTAGGTAGTCGCGGACTACGGAAGCCCGGAAGAGGCCAAGCTACGGAAGCCCGGAGGAGGCCGAGCTAGGGAAGCCCGGAGGAGGCCGAGCTACGGAAGCCCGGAAGAGGCCGAGCTACGGAAGCCCGGAGGAGGCCGAGCTAGGGAAGCCCGGAGGGGGCCGAGCTAGGGAAGCCCGGAGGAGGCCGAGCTACGGAAGCCCGGAGGAGGCCGAGCTAGGGAAGCCCGGAGGAGGCCGAGCTATGGAAGCCCGGAAGAGGCCGAGCTACGGAAGCCCGGAAGAGGCCGAGCTAGGGAAGCCCGGAGGAGGCCGAGCTACGGAAGCCCGGAGGAGGCCGAGCTAGGGAAGCCCGGAAGGAAATGGTAGGAGGAGGTCAGCCTTAGCCGCCTTGCACGGATATCGATGCAATGACGATTTTACCCCCCAACACATGCCCTCCACTCCCTAGTTCGAAGCGTAGGTTCGGGCATAGGGAGTATAAGTTCAAATGACGCGTTCTGGACGGGAGGTCTTGGCCCAAACAGCTCATGCAATGATGCCCTACTTAATGCGGTAGGGCTATCGTACCTTCGAAGGCAAGGTTCCTTCACTAACGACGGTTGAGATTGCGCCATGCCGTGAATCCCGATCGATATGGGGGTTTGTCGAGGCGGTTCCGGATGCCTCGAACGGGACGTCCCGCCTCCCTAGGGCAGTTCCTTGGCGGGAAAGCGAAGTGATAGCCGCCCTATATATATATATACACTTGTGCATGCGGCGTCTTCTCGCCTTGTTTTCAGAAGAGTATTGGTCTCTCGTCCTCTCCAGCGTTCATCGTTCTCGCCCAAGATTTTTCTCAACCGAGATGGCGATGAGCCCTGAAGACGTGGCCTCCGAAATCATCGCTGAGGATTTGGGGAGGATTCATCAGAGGTATGGTCTGCCCATGGATGTGGTTTTGCGGGTGCCAGAGCCCGAAGATAGGGTTACTCGTGAGGTAGAGTCTGGAGTCTTTATTTATGAGGATAGCTTCAAGGCGGGCCTTCGTTTTCCTCTTCATCCCTTGGTGAAGGAGATCATGACCCACTTCAACATCTGTCCATCGATGGTGGCTCCGAATAGCTGACGGAACATCGTCGGATTTATTTCGATGTGTTATCAGATCCAAATCGTTGCAACCCTCCCTCTTTTTTGCACCTGTTACCATCTAACTCCCGGGAGGAAGTCGGAGTGGACCTCCATCGGGCCCCGGAGGTCTTTTAATGTCATTGCGGACAAGCCTTCTTCCATCAAGGGGTGGAAGAGCCGATTTGTGATTGCGGAGGGGAACATCGGTTCCGATTTTCTCGACGATGGGGAGAAGTGGCGAGGGATGCGGAGACGCATCCGACCTTAACGGCGTAGGAGGAGAGGGACCTGGATGTCCTTCGCAATGGACAGGTGTTTTCAGCAAATGACCTGTTATCGGAGGGGGCCCTTTTCGCAACCGGGCTCAGCCCTCTGGATCCACAAGGTGAGTCTCTTTCGTGCCTTGTATCTTTTTTCGATTGGTGCGCTTGATTCCGAGCACGTGTGCTTTGATGTGGCAGCCGCAAGGTCGGCTTTGTCGAGCCTCTCCAAGAGGAAGAGAGGGAAGCGCCCTGGGGAAGGTAGCGGTGCGGACAGCGGTCGGCCTGAGAAAAGGGCTCATAGATCCGCAAGGAGCCCGCCGGGCGCTGGGGCAGTCGCTACAGAGGCGTCGGGGGCGAAGGAGGATCCGGGGAGGGCGGCTGTGGCGCCCGCACCTCCTGTGTTGGAGATTTCAGACAGTTCAGATGAAGCTCCGCTGGCTCGTCCGACCGCGTCCCCCTTGAAAGAGGAATCTGCGATGGGTCCAGTGGAGGCGGTTATAGCAGAGGGGTCTATTGTCCCCGCGGGATTGTCACTGGCTCCAGCGGGAGAGGGGGAGGAGACAGCCGCAGCGGAGGAAGTTCGGGAGGAGCCCCTGCTTGGTCTATCCGCTGGGGAGTCTGGCAGCAGTGAGGTCGGGCCGCCCTTCGATGGGTCAAGAGGCGGTTCAGACCGAGACCTCAGGGAAGCCCACGGAGGGGGCGCAGGTGGTGGCTACTGGAGAGGACGCACCGGTGGAGGGAGCGCAACAAAGTGGGGGTCCCACGATCGGGGCCCCCTCGAAGAAGATTTTGGGGAGGCTGGCGCTTGGGCTGGCCGAGCTATCTGAAGAGGCTCAAGCCAGGGCCCTGACGGAGGAGGCTGGGAGGCTGAAGGCTCTCAGCTGGGGGTCGTCCAGGCTGGTCCCTCAGGTGGGGTCGGTCAACCCAGCAGCTCGGAGGCTAGCATTGACGAGGCGTTTTCCGCCATGATAAGGTCGGTCCTGCATCCGGGCGCGGATCCATCGACGGACAAGTTTGCTGACCGGGGGCTGATAGATGCTGCGTTCGGGCAGCAAGGTGTAGCTGAGAGTATCCATCTCCTTCCCGCCATGATAACACGACTTTGATGAGGATGACCCGGGACTATGCTTCGCGGGTGAGTCATTTTTCCTGCGTGTCAGATGTTCCCGATGGACTCTACGTGGGCGCTTATTCAGTTTTTGCCTTTGCAGAGGGTTTTGCTTTCCCGGGCGATTTGCTGGCGTCTGAGTTTGGCGACGGGGGCCAGCGTCCAGGCCCGGAGGGAGAACGTCGAGCTCCAGTCGCGGCTGAAGGTGTCTGAGCAGTTCGAAGAGCTCATGGACACGATGGACAGGAACTCGAGGGCGGCAAGGGCGGCACATCAGGCTGCCGTGGACGAGGTGTCCAAGCAGAAACGCAGGGTGGAGGAGTTACAGGGACTCCTGGCGAAGAACGACGAAGCGTGCTTGGAGCTGGCCAGGATAAATCAAAACACTCCGCGGAGGTGGCGGCGATGCGGCGGGAACACGGTGAGAGTTTGAGCGGCTGGGAGGAGGCCGACGATGAAAGAAGGCGCCTGGCGAGAATGCTGGGCGAAGTGGAGGAGAAATTGAAACGGCGTGATGGTGAAATCGCCATTTGAAGGAGAACGCTAGGTGGCATCAAGGGAATATGACTCGGTGAGTGACGAGTTGTCGCAAGCTCGTGGGGAGATTGAAGCCAGACAATCGAAGATCAGTACCCTGCAAGAGAGGGTCGAGCTGGTCGGCGCTGACAGGACAAGAGCCCGGAGTGAGGCCGAGGAGCTGGCCAAAGGTTGGCCAGGCGAGAGGGGGAGGTATGCTCCATTTTACCCTCTTTATTTTTCTACTGGCTCCTTGCGACGCCGATTGATTTTGGCTTTTCCAGATGGCGAGGATGGGGTCGGAGATTCGGGCTCTCCAAAGTGTGCTCGCGTCCACTCGCAGCAGGAGCTCGGAACTCGAGACACGGGCTAGCGAGCTTGAGGAACAAAATGTCATTTTGAAGGCCCAAGTGATCGAGGCCGAGAAGCAGACGCGGAGGTCAAACGCAGCACGCCATTCTCAAGGGTAGGCAGGACGCTATTAGCGTTGACGCCTTCCATCATGGGATAGAAGAGTGTAAACAGAGGATTCTCAGTGAGCGCCCGGAGTGGGACCTTTCTTTTCTGAGCGTCGAAGATCCGAAGACGGCGAGTCCGAAGAAGAAGAAGACGAAGATGAATATGTCGATGTTTCTGACGCCGACCTGGTGGCGCCCCTGGTCCCAGCGAAGCCGTAGCCTCCGAGGGACGTCGCAAACTCGCCGAGGGGGTGAAAACATCAGAGAAGGGCGAGTCTAGCCGTGCTCCTGCAGACGTGACTGAGGGTATTCCCAAAGCGGTGGGGCTCCTGGTTCTTAGGAGCCGCTCTTGTATCTTCCCTCTTAAACTTTGACTTTTCACAGCAAAGGGATTTCCTGTTTTTATCTAAGTGTTTTTCCTGCGTGACTTTGCCGTTGTCTAGTGTCGCCTCGATCGTGAACGACCCATGGCTCGTTGATATCCTTGGGTCATCCTTAATTCGAGACCAGGAAAGCGTATCGGCTCGGGCCGATAGGTCGATTTGAGCCGACGAACAAAGTGGATCGGCTAGGACCGACGGGCGAAATAGGTCGGCTGGGGCCGATGGATAAATGGGTCGGGGCCGACAGAAGGAGTAGGTCGGCTAGGGCCGAGATGAAAATAGGTCGGCTGGGGCCGACAAATAAAAGGTCGGCTGGGCCGACCATGGATCGGCCGGGGCCGATGGAAAATATGGGTCGGCTGGGGCCGACGGACAAAAATAGGT
This sequence comes from Calamus simplicifolius, assembly GCA_900491605.1. Classification (NCBI taxonomy): domain Eukaryota; kingdom Viridiplantae; phylum Streptophyta; class Magnoliopsida; order Arecales; family Arecaceae; genus Calamus; species Calamus simplicifolius. The sequence goes on along the minus strand of UESW01003983.1, from coordinate 1,552,959 downwards.
CGGCTGGGCCGACGGAGAATAGGTCGGCTGGGCCGACGAAAAAATAGGTCGGCTGGGGCCGACGGACAAAATAGGTCGGCTGGGGCCGACAGATGAATAGGTCGAAATAGGTTTTCGTGCTCCTGCCATCCTGCCAGCGCCCTGCTGTCCCGCAGGCAATTCGGTTTTTACTTTACTAGAAGTGGTGATACGGCAGAGCGGGGGTATAAAGCTGCATCAGAGCTTTCCGGAAGGTGCTCTTTTCCCATGCAGGCTACCTCGTTGCGATGCGCACGCAACCGTCCACCATTGGACAGTACTTTTTCAAAGGACGATTTTCTGAGCCCGCCGTTTTCGAAGCGTCAGCGGACGATTTCCTGCATTTAATGACGTGATCGGGATCAGGAAGGGATCTTCGTACACGTCCTGGTTCAGGCGGTGGGTTTGGCGCGCAGTGGGGTGCTGCGTTATCTGAGAGGCCATGTGGAGGCGTGGGACAGGTGTTTGAATCTCGGGACTCTCAGCTCAGATGGCTCATCCCGAGTCTTTCCTGCCTATAAAAAGGGGAGAAAGGGGGTCTCATCTGGTTATCCCCAAAGTTTCTTTTCTTGTTAGAACTTTACCATGCTCATTTCTCTGTTGCTGCGAGTGGGAGGATCGACTTTTCCTTTCATGGGCTCCTTGCCGCCGGATAGCTGGGGCGACCGGGGAGCAGCTGAAGGATGGCTCATCTTAGGGGACGAGTCCTCGGAGATCATATGGAGAGCGCACATGGAGGGGGCAGAGATCATACGGAGAGCGCACATATGCGCTTCCGTTGCGGTCTCTGCGGCTCCTGCTCGGAGACGCAGGTCGGGAGGTGTATGGACACCTCCGTAGCACGCGCAGGCTCTCCCTCTTTCGCTGGCTTGGTTCCCGCACCTTCTCTGAGGGGAATCCTTGCCACGGGAGGGAAATATGGGAGCAACTGGGTTCGGATGGTCCCCGGTTCCCTCCTGGGTGGCGGCCCGCGATCCAGCACTCCCTCCTAGGGGAGTGGGTTGGGCCTTTCGGATCCTCAAAATCAGCATCCGCGGGCCATGCCTCCCCCTGGGTCTTTTAATTCATCCTGCCCGGGTGGATTGGCCGTTTCGTGGTTTGCATGATTTCTCGATCCGGATGTTGGAACATCGAGTTGTCTAGGCCTGCTCTGGAGCAGTTGCCCGGATTGTATTTTGCCTTTATTTTATGCATTTCAATGCTTTTGTAACGCCTGTGAGGCATTTGTAATTGATCATGATCGGCAATAAAGAGAGTTATATTCTGTTTCAATCTCTATCTTTTCTTGTGCCGAACCCTTGCTATTTGTTGTTGTGGGGCATAAAAGCGTCTCGCTCGCCTTAGACGAGGATCTTGTGTTGCCCGAACTAATCGAGGTTCGTATGCGGCGATGCAGAGATCGTTCGGCGAAATACGCTCCTTGCTTAGGTCAGGAGTCTGGTATTTTGTGCTCCGCTTTTATCGGAGCTCGGATCGTGAGTCGGCTTGGCCGAAGCTCGGGGATCGCACCCTTTTTGTCATGGTTTAAGGAATTTAGTCACTTGAGATAGTCGAGTTTCGGGGAACGTCTTACTTGGCCTGCCAAGGTTCGAAGGATTTTGTAACTCGGCCCTGCCGAGGTTCGGAGAACTGATAGCTCGGCCCTGCCGAGGTTCGGAGAATTTATAGCTCGGCCCTGCCGAGGTTCGGAGAATTTATAGCTCGGCCCTGCCGAGGTTCGGAGAATTTTAGCTCGGCCCTGCCGAGGTTCGGAGAACTGATAGCTCGGCCCTGCCGAGGTTCGAAGAACCTCGGTCCTGCCGAGGTTCAGAGAATTTTAGCTTGGCCCTGCCGAGGTTCGAGAACTGTAGCTCGGCCCTGCCGAGGTTCGGAGAAATGATAACTCGGCCCTGCCGAGGTTCGGAGAATTTATAGCTCGGCCCTGCCGAGGTTCGGAGAATTTATAGCTCAGCCCTGCCGAGGTTCGAAGAACTGTAGCTCGAGGGAGCGAATCAGTTGCCATTGCAGGCTACGCTAGGTCTGCGCGGCGCTCAATGGATGGGGCGCTCGAGCGAACGGGCGGCGTGTTGTCACGCCTTTATTGGCGATGCTGCTCTTTCCGAGGTGCAATTTATCGCCGAGCGACGGACTTCCACGCTTTTTGAGGAAGAAGGGCGTATTAAGTAGCTGGGGAAGTGCTAATGCATTTAATACAGGGGGCGACAGATCGGAAAGTGTTCGCCTGGGGAACCTCCGCGCTTATCGATCTTACTCAGGATAGGGCGCGACTCTTTGGATTCCTCACGCATTAGAATATGACACGTGGCAAATTCTCATGGGTCGGTGCTGCGGCGCGGCCGATCGAGATACCTGCCTGGCGGGTATAAATATGACCGAGGGGATTGGTTTGGCCATCCCTCGGTCTGAGCTAAAAAATGGCCTCTCCAGCGCGATCGTCAAGTGACTCGCGTTCCTCGGTTAGCGCCCCGTACTCGGAGGAGAGGGGGACCTCCGTGATTGTCGATGGGCTGACCCTGGCGTTGGGCCTTGCGATCAATGAGCAGCTCGCTAGGACCGCCGAGGAGTTCTTGGATGTTCGGTTCGGGAGGCGGAGGCCTCACGCCGGGTGATGGACCGGCAGGAGGAGGAGATTCGGCTGCTTCGTCAGCAGGTGGCTGACCTGACTGCACGCCTGGAGAGTTGACTGGCCTCTGGGGGCAACTGACTCCAGGGGCTCTGCCCGCCCCTGTTTTTGTTTTTGTTTTTCTGTGTCTTTTTGTGCCTTGCAATGGCTCCTTCTTATGGAAAATAGACTCGTTTTTAAGAATTTCTTTCTTCTTTGAGAATGATTATCTTGATATGCTCGACGGACTTAGGTGTCGGTCTAGTCCCACTGTCCCGCACGTTAATCGTAGATATGTCGAATGACGGGTTAGGGGGGGCCCCAAAGATTTCTACTGATAGGGAATTTCCTGGCTCAGCCTGGGGCCTTTGGCGGTTATGCGAGACCTTATAGCCTCTTAGGGGAATTTGCCAATGGTGGCTTTTTTTCGCATGCCGATGGTTTTCGTTAAGCGCCCGTTTCAAACCGGACGAAGTCCTTCGGGGACTATTTGAGGGCCGTTCGGCTTTGGTCGAGGCTTGTAGGTTTAGACTTTTCGCGGGGTCTCAACCTTGCCTTGTCACGGCTCGGGGATTTATCGCTCGGTCCCACCGAAGTTCGGGGAAACGTTTTACTTGGCCCTGCCAAGGTTCGGAGATTCGTTGCTCGGCCCTGCCGAGGTTCGGAGAAATATTTTACTTGGCCTGCCAAGGTTCGGAGATTGTTGCTCGGCCCTGCCGAGGTTCGGAGACTTTGTTTTACTTGGCCCTGCCAAGGTTCGGAGATTTGTTGCTCGGCCCTGCCGAGGTTCGGAGAATGTTTTACTTGGCCCTGCCAAGGTTCGGAGATTTGTTGCTCGGCCCTGCCGAGGTTCGGAGACTTTGTTTTACTTGGCCCTGCCAAGGTTCGGAGATTTGTTGCTCGGCCCTGCCGAGGTTCGGAGACTTTGTTTTACTTGGCCCTGCCAAGGTTCGGAGATTTGTTGCTCGGCCCTGCCGAGGTTCGGAGATTTTACTTGGCCCTGCCAAGGTTCGGAGATTTGTTGCTCGGCCCTGCCGAGGTTCGGAGACTTTGTTTTACTTGGCCCTGCCAAGGTTCGGAGATTTGTTGCTCGGCCTGCCGAGGTTCGGAGACTTGTTTTACTTGGCCCTGCCAAGGTTCGGAGATTTGTTGCTCGGCCCTGCCGAGGTTCGGAGACTTTGTTTTACTTGGCCCTGCCAAGGTTCGGAGATTTGTTGCTCGGCCCTGCCGAGGTTCGGAGACTTTGTTTTACTTGGCCCTGCCAAGGTTCGGAGATTTGTTGCTCGGCCCTGCCGAGGTTCGGAGACTTTGTTTTACTTGGCCCTGCCAAGGTTCGGAGATTTGTTGCTCGGCCCTGCCGAGGTTCGGAGACTCTGTTTACTTGGCCCTGCCAAGGTTCGGAGATTTGTTGCTCGGCCCTACCGAGGTTCGGAGACTTTTTTTACTTGGCCCTGCCAAGGTTCGGAGATTTTGTTTTACTTGGCCCTGCCAAGGTTCGGAGATTTGTTGCTCGGCCCTACCGAGGTTCGGAGACTTTGTTTTACTTGGCCCTGCCAAGGTTCGGAGATTTGTTGCTCGGTCCTGCCGAGGTTCGGAGACTTTGTTTTACTTGGCCCTGCCAAGGTTCGGAGATTTTGTTTTACTTGGCCCTGCCAAGGTTCGGAGACTTTGTTTTACTTGGCCCTGCCAAGGTTCGGAGATTT